>JANAVB010023000.1:2484593-2692093 GCA_029216955.1 Iris pallida | reverse complement strand
ATCCATATAGTACTAATTCGTGTTACCAACGTGTCAGCATCAAGTAGAATAATCTAAAGCAGGAAATATAATCCTAAATAAGATATAAAATGATCAGAGAATGTACTCGCCTGATAACCTGAATAGCCGATAGGTATAGAGGTCCAAACTGAAGCTACAGAGTCCTATTTAGAGCAACACAGGTCAAGAGTATCAAGAGATCATAAATGAAATGTACAATGCATCTGCATGCTGTCTAGGTCAAACTAGACTAAAGTCAACACTTGGTCAACTCTAGTCAACCACACTAGTCAAATTAGGTCAACTAGGTCAAGTCCTAGCCCAAACAAGTCTAACAAGTCTTACTAGGCCTAACCAAGCCTAGGCTAGCATTCACACAATCACAAGACAATATGAACCATAACAATGCATAATATAAAATAGATAATATATATAAATACATACCTTCATACATACATGCATATCCACATTACATACATATTTATATATGTAGGCATATGTTACATCATGCATATTTACATAGTTACATAGATATATACATTCATGCACATTTACATACATACTTTTATACATTATATATGTTAACATTCATTACAATGCATTATATTTTACTTATACCTTTGATTGATTGATTCATTCATATATGACATTCATTCATGCATTTATACATTCATTTATATCCCATATGCATGCATATTTCAGTTCAGGCATTATATCCATTCACATATCATTAAGTTGCATACATATACTTATTTTTATTACATACATGTCATTCATGCATATTACATACTTACATGCATCTATACATTATATACATTTTATACAACATGTAAAAATAGAAGAGGGAAAAAGGGGAAAAAACTGAAATCGAAAGGGAAGGAAAGGAAAATGTAAGGAAAAAGGAAAAACAGTGGACATATACATGCTTGCATCATATATTCTACATTACCATACATGCTATCATTATATATTACATTATATTATTTATATATTATGCATTCGTATCTATCATTACATGTATACCTTGCATTCATATCTAGCATTCATTATATACTTTCATGCATACATTGTATATCATTCTTTCATTAATGCATTTATGCATTGCTTACATACATTATATTAATTGCATTCCTACATGCTTGCATTCAACCATATATATACATTAATATAAAGAAAATGTATATCATATAGATATTATTTCATTCATCTAACATATCATGTATTACATACTATATATTCATTTAATATCCATACTACATAGGCTCATAGGTTACACAAAATGCATATATCGTATAGTCACTCTTCTATTTAAAATCAATACTGTACCAATTGGACCTCTACTAAATTCTAGGATTAAAGTATGTTGTAGCCCTTCGTGTTAGCTTTCCGTAAACGGATCCTATTTTTGTGTCCGGAAGCTCCCGAAATCGCGAAAATACCGAAACACGTTCGTCTTTCGCACAGCTGACACTCAAATAATTCTACAGAAAGTTACAGAAAGAATTTGGCTTATTAAAATATATATTTGGAAAGCTAACTTCGATATGGTTCTTTTAAAAAAAAGGGAGATAAATCGGAGTTCTAAGCTAAAAGTTATGACATTTCTAAGTTACTTTGGTTAATAAAAACGTGGATGAATATTATGACGAATTTGAGTTGTTTTGGACAAAAGAACACATATAGGCCAAGATACTTCGATACAAACATAGGTATCCAAATGAAACTCATTCTAACCATCCTAACTAAGATCAATCCACTCTCTAACCATTCTAAAACTGAATTTAAATATCTATTTAAACTATTATCATACATACATACACATGGGGTGTCATAATTTGGGATCTATCAAGTAGGACACAAGACACATATCTAAAATCCTCAAGAGAGCTCCAAATGGCCTCAAATTTGAATCTAAATGGGACACATGAATGAGGATGGATCCTACGGATGCAAAACTAATTTATATGCAAAGGAAATCGATTTAGAGGATGAGTTTTACCTATTGGGAGTGGAATCCCAATAAAATCCTTTAGGACATGGTTCCGATATGAAGATCCCTCAAAGTGGACACTCCTCCTTGTACTCCTCTTCCAATCCTTGGTAGCACCCTTCCCTTGGAGAATGAGAATGATTGAGGGAAGGTTGGTGAAGGAATAATTTGATTTGGAGATCAAATCAATGGGAAGGCTCTCTAAAATTAGAGAAGAACAAAAGGAAAATAAAAGAGGCAAGATTGTAATGAATGAAATGAATCATTCTCTCCTAAAGGTGGCTGCCATAAAGAGGTCCATTAGGGCTAATGAGAAATATCCTAATTGCTCCTCTCTAGTCTCATATGGTTAAGTCTAGACTAGGTTCAAGTTTGGGGTCAAAATGATCTAGTTTTGAGTCTCTAACTTAACCATTCTAACATGATAAAAATTAGTTTAATTAACTAACTTAAATGTTGGATTTTGTGAGCCATGCTTAACTTAATATTGGGTCCCATCTAGAGTTTAAGCTACCCGGGTCACAATACAAGTCGGAATGAGACGAAACTCAAACCCGACTAAACAAATCCAATAAAATAATATTAAAAATATAAAATTTTTCTAAAATATTAAAATATAAAAAATAACCAAAATCATAATACATCAATTTAAACTATTATTAAAATAATCTAAAATTTACCAATTAATTAAAATCTTAAATAATTCAAAAGTCATAAAATGACCAAAATATCCTTAGCCTAAAAAGTTGTAAATAGTCATTCTAATCACATGGTCATGGTTAGTCTCTAGGCTCAACAGTTCTAGAGTTCACTAGCTAACATATCAAAATTATAATTCACCAATTTTAAATAGTATTAAATTAATTAAAAATTCCCATAAATCATAAATCCTATTATTAAATAATAACTTTTACAAAAGTTCAAATTACCCTCTTTTAGAAAAGTGGGTGTTACAAGTCTACCCTCCTTAGAAAATTTTGTCCTCGAAATTAAGATGGTCGTACTTCTTCTAGAGTCTCGTCCCCAACAATCAAAGTCTCAGAACTTACCTAAATCATACAATTTAAAAGAATGGCATACAGGGTCATGGCATACGGTGGTAGTGTAAGTCTCGTCTCGGTATGCTAGTTACACTAGACCAAAACAATCATAGGGTATCAAAACTTACAAGCAATCAGGGGTGTTAAACTGGAAAAAATACAGAAATAACAAATCATCAAGGCTTTAAGGCATAATCAAAATCAAAATTTAAAGCACAAATGTCGAGCATTAAAATTCAATCACAATATATATATATATATATATATATATATATATATATATATATATATATATATATTATATATATATATATATATATATATATATATATATATATATATATAGTGTGTTAGAAGGGAAAAAGCTATCATTATGTAAATGTTATGTGGTTAGAGTGTGTATGGGTGTATGTGGACATGTTCATAGGGTTAGATAGTAGACATGTGTGTGTGTGTAAAATATACATGAAAGTGTATAGGAGGATTTGGGTTTCAAAATAATAGCTATCAAGTTACACTACTCATGGCATATTGGTTAAACAATCTACAATGCACAACCTATTTACTCATAACATGCATGGCTAACCATATATATACATATATCTATATGTATAGAGAGGTAGAGATTTAGTTATGTATCGATATACATTATAACATGTATGCATAAACTATATATATATATATATATATATATATATATATATATATATATATATATATATATATATATATATATATATATATATATGAACATAACATAGAGATGAAGGGTTAGGTTTACATGGCAGTTGTGAACATTAGTGTACATTAGTATAGAGTGTCAAGAGTACAGGCGTTATAACTTAAAATGAAGGGTTCAATCATTCAGTTCAGTTTAACAATACATATTAAATCTGAAATTGAACTAGACATTTAAAATCAATGTGAAAAATGTTAACATGTATTCAGTTTCAAGATTTTGGAGAAATTCGAACATCAAAACCAACCCAATGTTCACTACAACCACAACCTGACATGTAAAAGTATGAAACCTAACATTATATCCCTACATACAACAATGTATATGGCTCAAAACATTATATTTAAAAACTGTAAATTGAACTAATCACTTAGAATCCAGTGTTAAAGGGTTAATATGCACACAGTCTCAGATTTGACAAATTCAAACACAAAACTTAACCAATTTCTTTAAGAATTGAAACCATGTATATAACATACATGTGTAGTGATGTAAACAACAACTAATAATATGAAATTTATATTTAAATTACGAATTTAAACTAAAAAAACAGAGAACTAGTCTCTGATACTGTACTGTGTCAGAGATATTAGGGTTTTGAGAATTTAACATCAAAAACATATTAATGTGCATTATATATGTTGGTAATCAAAGTGTAGCATGTATACATGTCAGACAAGGTGTCTGTGTCCACTATATATATATATATATATATATATATATATATAATATATATATATATATATATATATTAAAAGGTGATACAAGAATGATGGCAAGAAGAAAATAATGATAAAATCTGTTCTGCTCATCTGTTTAAAAGAAGGAACCATTCTGAAACCAGAGCTATAATATCAAATCCAGATAAGGTCTAGCAAAATCATCAATTTATTGTATTATGAAGAAATTCATAGCAAGAAGTTATATAAAGGTTCATAATAACAGCTAAAGCTACTCCTACTCCTAAGTTAAATAATGAGAAGCAAAACAAACAAACAATATTTTTTTTTAAACTAATACAAGTAATAATGGCAAGAAAAAAATAATGATAAAATTCTTTCTTGCTCAATCTGTAAAAAAAGGGGACCATTTGAGATCAGAGCTATACAAACAAGTCTAAGATAAGGCCTAAGACAATTCGTCAATTCATTACATTAGGAAGGAATTATATCCAATAAAGTTATACAAGGGATTATATCAACAATTAAAACTATTTTTTACTCCTAAGTTAAGTGATGAAGAAATAATTTTTTTAAGGCTGAAATACAAGGTAGAGATGATTATTTTTTTAAAAAGTTTTAGAGATATAATCTGATAATCATATGCGTCTTCCTGAATTATGTTGTCAGAATTCTGCCACGCCAATAAGCATAGCTGCAATAAACGATAAAGTCCATAATAAGGCATACACTCTATAATCATGTTATCTAGAATTCTTACCACGCCACCCGGTATGGCTGCAAGAAAATCAAGATTTCATAACTAAGATAAGTATAGCTATATCAGGCTCTACGTCCTTGTCATGCTAGCAAATATAACTGCAATAAATTTTAATTCCATAATAAAGTAGACTTTTACCTTTCTCACTGTCCTTATCAAGTATGTTATCAGGTTATACCTTAATTCCAAAAAAAAATGTATATATACATATAAATACAAACTTAAATTCAACAACTAACATCAAGATTCAAAATTCAACAATAATCCATCAAAAATCATATAAATACAGACTCAAATTCAACCACTAACATCAAGATTCAAAATTCAACAATAATCCATCAAATCAAGTTCAATAATAGGAAGTAAAGGTAAATCAAATCAGGGAAAAAATAGATTTCAAATCGAAGTTAAAATAAGATTCTCAAGGGTCGTCCCAGGTATCTCTCAAGGAGGCCTAACTGTGATTGAGTACCTTCAAAAATATATCATAATCCTACTGCAGGCTGTAATGATACTCTAGTTTGAATACCACTACATAAACTCACCTGTATGGACCACCACTAAAAATGCGTCACGATCCGCACCCTAGAGTAAGGGCACGAGACGTGGGTACGTCCAGCCTATGCCGCAGTGTTGGCGGTAGAACGCTGTCCTAGATCAATCATCTAACAATATAAGGTACCTGTATAGTATATACACTCCGAATGGAGGTGACATAGCAGAATACAGTCTCAATCACAACTAAGGTAGAGCAAGATAAAAGATAAATAAAATATGAAATCCACAAAGAGATACATCAGATAGAAGTCTAAGTGTCTAAGATACACAAACCCAAAAAACATCTTAATCTAAAATACAGTAATCCATAAAGTAAAATACAACTCAAGACAACTGAAATAACTATCTATACAACCTCTACTGTGTCTCCTCTAGGCTAGCAGACAACCTCCAAGCTATCTGTAAAATTTATCAACAGGTCCAGTCAGGACAGGAGCGAGCATAATACATCTCAATAAGTCATAGCAGGAAAGAAAATATAATCATGCTAGAGAATAAAATACAGGAACTGAAGAATAGCATAATATAAAAGAGAGACTGTAAGTAAATATCTACGATAATAAAAGAGAGACAGTGCTAGTGATTCAGAGTACAAGATGAACATGTGAATGGCTTAGGACTGATTCATGACTACACTAAGAGTGATTCATGACTATACTACTTTGGATATTATTCACATGACCATTCATACTCCCCCCGTATCCCAATCAATACACAAGGATCCAGACAAGTTACGTTAAGATTCATGACTAAACTACTTGACCCGTATAGGGCGATTCATGAATTGATTCGCGAAGGTCCGATGATCATGAGAGTACATGAGTCACTAGCTGATTCTCGAAGATTCATGATAATAGAAGCAGAAGATAGATGATATAAGTGAAACACACGAGACAAGAGTATCTGATGCTTCCGAGAGGGATAACTTCTCATGAAGGGATCCATATAGTACTAATTCGTGTTACCAACGTGTCAGCATCAAGTAGAATAATCTAAAGCAGGAAATATAATCCTAAATAAGATATGAAATGATCAGAGAATGTACTTACCTGATAACCTGAATAGCCGATAGGTATAGAGGTCCAAACTTAAGCTACAGAGTCCTATTTAGAGCAACACATGTCAAGATGTATCAAGAGATGATAAAAGAAATGTACAATGCATCTGCATGCTGTCTAGGTCAAACTAGACTAAAGTCAACACTTGGTCAACTCTAGTCGACCATACTAGTCAAATTAGGTCAACTAGGTCAAGTCCTAGCCCTAACAAGTCTAACAAGTCTCACTAGGCCTAACCAAGCCTAGGCTAGCATTCACACAATCACAAGACAATGTGAACCATAACAATGGATAATATAAAATAGATAATATATATAAATACATACCTTCATACATACATGTATATCCATATTACATACATATTTATATATATAGGCATGTGTTACATCATGCATATTTACATAGTTACATAGATATATACATTCATGCACATTTACATACATACTTTTATACATTATATATGTTAACATTCATTACAATGCATTATATTTTACTTATACCTTTGATTGATTGATTCATTCATATATGACATTCATTAATGCATTTATACATTCATTTATATCCCATATGCATGCATATTTCAGTTCAGGCATTATATCCATTCACATATCATTAGGTTGCATACATATACTTATTTTTATTACATACATGTCATTCATGCGTATTACATAATTATATGCATCTATACATTATATACATTGTATACAACATGTAAAAATAAAAGAGAGAAAAAGGGGGAAAAACTGAAATAGAAAGGGAAGGAAAGGAAAATGTAAGGAAAAGGAAAAATAGTAGACATATACATGCTTGCATCATATATTTTACATTACCATACATGCTATCATTATATATTACATTATATTATTTATATATTATGCATTCGTATCTATCATTACATGTATACCTTGCATTCATATCTAGCATTCATTATATACTTTCATACATACATTGTATATCATTCTTTCATTCATACATTTATGTATTGCTTACATACATTATATTAATTGCATTCCTACATGCTTGTATTCAACCATATATATACATTAATATAAGAGAATATATATCATATATATATATTATTTCTTTCATCTAACATATCATGTATTACATACTATATATTCATTTAATATCCATACTACATAGGCTCATAGGTTACACAAAATACATATATAGTATAGTCACTCTTCTACTTAAAACCAATACTGTACCAATTGGGCCTCTAATAAATTTTAGGATTAAAGTATGTTGTAGCCCTTCGTGTTAGCTTTCCGAAACTTTAAACGGATCATATTTTCGTGTCCGGAAGCTCCCAAAATCGCGAAAATACCGAAACACGTTTGTCTTTCGTACAGCTGACACTCAAATAATTCTACAGAAAGTTACAGAAAGAATTTGGCTTATTAAAATATATATTTGGAAAGGTAACTTCGATAAGGTTCTTTTAAATAAAACAGAAGATAAATTGGAGTTTAAGCTAAATGTTATGACATTTCTAAGTTACTTTGGTTAATAAAAAGTGCATGAATATTATGACGAATTTGAGTTGTTTTGGACAAAAGAACACATATAGGCCAAGATACTTCGATACAAACATAGGTATCCAAATAAAACTCATTCTAACCATCCTAACTAAGATCAATCCACTCTCTAACCATTCTAAAACTGAATTTAAATATCTATTTAAACTATTATCATACATACATACACATGGGGTGTCCTAATTTGGGATCTATCAAGTAGGACACAAGACACATATCTAAAATCCTCAAGAGAGCTCTAAATGGCCTCAAATTTGAATCTAAATGAGACACATGCATGAGGATGGATCCTACGGATTCAAAACTAATTTATATGCAAAGAAAATCGATTTAGAGGATGTGTTTTACCTATTGGGAGTGGAATCCCAATGAAATCCTTTAGGACACGGCTCCGATACGAAGGTCTCTCAAAGTGGACACTCCTCCTTGCACTCCTCTTCCAATCCTTGGTAGCACCCTTCCCTCAAGAATGGGAATGATTGAGGGAAGGTTTGGTGAAGGAATAATTTGATTTGGAGATCAAATCAATGGGAAGGCTCTCTAAAATTAGGGAAAAACAAAAAAAAAAATAAAAGATGCAAGATTGTAATGAATGAAATGAATCATTCTCTCCTAAAGGTGGCTGCCATAAAGAGTCCATTAGGGCTAATAGAAAATGTCCTAATTGCCCCTCTCTAGTCTCATATGGTTAAGTCTAGACTAGGTTCAAGTTTGGGGTCAAAATGATCTAGTTTTGAGTCTCTAACTTAACCATTCTAACATGATAAAAATTAGTTTAATTAACTAACTTAAATGTTTGGTTTTGTGAGCCATGCTTAACTTAATATTGGGTCCCATCTAGAGTTTAAGCTACCCGGGTCATAATACAAGTCGGAACGAGACGAAACTCAAACCCGACTAAACAAATCCAATAAAATAATATTAAAAATATAATTTTTTTTCTAAAATATTAAAATATAAAAAATGACCAAAATAATAATACATCAATTTAACTATTATTAAAATAATCTAAAATTCACCAATTAATTAAAATTCTAAATAATTCAAAAGTCACAAAATGACCAAAATACCCTTAGCCTAAAAAGTTGTAAATAGTCATTCTAATCACATGGTCATGGTTAGTCTCTAGGCTCAACAGTTCTAGAGTTCACTAGCTAACACATCAAAATTATAATTCACCAATTTTAAATAGTATTAAATTAACTAAAAATTCTCATAAATCATAAATCCTATTATTAAATAATAAACTTTTACAAAAGTTCAAAATTACCCTCTTTTTAGAAAAGTGGGTGTTACAACATGAAGCCCCCATGCCCATCTATCTGCACAATCAAATAGGCCCTGCACTAATCTATCTTCCTGTGATCAATACCCCTAAATGTATACTTCCTGTTGTAAAGAATGCACTTGTGCACTCTTGAGCCAATGTTCACCAAACCTATTCCTCTCTCTCTCTATATATATATATCATATATATATATATCCATAGCCAAATATCTATGTATCAATCCTAGCTACGGTACCCTACCCGAGCCCCTCATCTATCTAGAACCCCCAAACCTTAACACCCTACTGTCATTGTTGACACCAAAGAAAACACCATCTAATACATGTATATATATGTATAGAGACACTTCAGTACCAAAAACTTATATGCATACATATCCATACATATAAAGATATACATATACATCTAGAAATAAACATAGGAATCATATATACCTATCCTGTGGGCAAAACAAGCTATCCATGAGAAAAAATGAAAGAAAACATTTCCTAAATAACCATTGTGACATTTTAACAAACACTTGGTAGGAAAAACTTGTAGTCTCCCTCAAATGGATACTAAACCCTATGTAACCATCACAATAGGGCTCATTAGGACCTCAACCTTCTTTCTATTAGCCATGGGAGGGGTCTCCTACATGAATGCATGTAATTTAACCATGGAAATGAAAGTTTAGAGGGTTATACCTATGTAGAAAGAACCCTACACAATGCTCCATGAATTTGGAGAAGATGGATGAAGAAGGGGATCTCAAATCCTTGCTAGAGCCTCCACCAAGCCTTCTTGAGCTCCCCAAAGCCTTAGCATAACAAAGGAAAGAAAAAAGAAGACAATTTCGAAGAGTATGGAATGAAGGAATGAGTGGAAACCCTAATGGAATGGTGGCTGCCATTTTTGGGTTTGTGAGGTTTAAAAAGACACTAGTTAAGCCCTAAACTCTTCATGACACCTAGTATTAGGGAGGTCCTTAAGGGGGGCTAAGTGGTTTGGCTCTAATTAATACTTGTACTCAACCTAGCCATGACTAGAGTCTAGTTAATCAAACCTATTGGTCAAGTCAAATTAAACGGGGACCACCATGTCTAATTAATAAGCTAGTCTACTAATAAATACAACCATCATATTAAAATAAAAAATATATATACGAAATATAAAATGACAAAAATACCCTTGTTGTAGAAAAGTGGTAATGACAGATCGTACCCAAGTTAAGTTTGGATGCACAAAATATATCTCATGTACAAGAAGTAACAACTAATCAACATGCATGTAATGCATAAAATAATATAAAATAGATAGTAAATAATGACAAGTATACTTGCCTAGAAGTTGGACATGTAGAACCTTAGAGGGGGGGGGGGGAAGGTGAATAGGGTAATAAAATAATTACCGACAATAATAAGCAAATTAAAAGACAATTTAGAGAAGAGAGAATCAAACACTTGATGTATCCTGGTATCCTCCCAAGGTGCACTCCAGTCCCAGAACTCTCTCCAGCTTTAATACACTATTTGAGTAAATAGTTACAATACGAGTTTGGATCTGAAGAACTCGTTAACCCCTTACACACGAGTTTTCGTTCGAAGGCTCGTCAAATTCTTACATACGAGTTTTTCTACGAAGGCTCGTCAACTTCAAACTTGAGAGAAAATGGTTTCGATATTCTTGAATATTTGGAAGATCTAGGTTATAACTCTTGAATACTAACACTTTAATGGATGACAACTTAAATCTTGGTAGAGTAATGGTAGAGCTCTTTGGTAGATAAAAAATTTAAATCTCAAGTGGATAAGTGTTTATGAAGAGAAAGAAAGTCTATTTATACAAATCTAAAGTCATAAAGAGCATTTAGCAGCTGAGCGGATTATCCGAAGAAAATTCGCAAAAATCTGTCGGATTATTTGGCCAAATATTAACGGCTAGAAATAGAGTCGTTGGATGCATTAAATGCTCTGGCAGATGGTTGTTGGATTTGAATTCGAAATATGCCCAATAAGGTATTCAAATTATCCGATAGATTACTGCAAAGATCCGTCAGATGATCCGAAAGTTACAATAAAATACTTGCTATTTTTGTTCGGATTATCCGACGGATTACTGCGGAGATCCGTCGGATGATCCGAAAGTTACAACAAATATTTGATGTTTTTGTTCGGATTATTCGATGGATTACCATGAAGATCCGTCGGATGATCCCAAAGTTAGAACAAATACTTGTTGTTTACGTTCTTATTATCCGATGGATTACCGCGAAGATCCGACGGATTATCCGTCTCTTCATGAAAACTAATTCAAAATTTATAGCCTTTTATTTTATCATCCATACTAAAGTGTACATGATTTTCTAGACACTTACAGACACTTAAAAAGACAGAGGAGCTTTTCGTTTTGAATTCTTTAGCTTGTCATTTTTCTTCTTGAGTGCGACAAGGGTTTGCTCTTGTAAGTGTTGGAATCGTCTTTTCTTCTTGCTCCAAAATACTTGTTTTTTCTTGTAGAGGTTGGGGTCATATTTTCTTCTATCTTTGACTGACTTGTTTGTTCCTGTAGAATAATAGAGCTAAAACAGTACAGAGGTTAATTATAGTCAATATATCAAAATCAGTGTGCCAACAATCTCTCCTATTTTGATAATTTATAAAATGTACGGGTTTCGAAGATAGCTCTCCCGTAATATGATATCTCCTATCAATACAATGTTTTCCCCTTTGGCATTTATAAATGAATGCATGAGACAAGATAGCAGCAAATAGAATAGAAAGACGGAAAAGGCATAGCATTTGATAATAATAACTTGATTAAAACATTGTTAAGCATAAAACAGTACTATATTAGACAAATCACCGAAGGACTACACAAGATATACTTCTTAAAAAAACATAATACTAGTCCCCGAAGGACTGCACAAGACAACAACCATTTAAAAAGTCCACTAAGGACTGCACAAAAAGAAACTTAACAAACTGAGACACCCCACTACTAAAAGCCAAGATCCATCAACTATCAGGAGCAACCCGTGGGTCAACATCAGCCGCCTAATCCTCATCAACACCCGGGGCTGGGGTAAAGCACCATATGGGTTTATGCCTCCAGGATACATGAATTCATAGACATCGGAATCAGTGAAGTGCGGCCCAGGGTAGTTATAAAACCCCTAAATTTCTACTGTATTTGTTTTATTTTTGGTACTGATTTAAAATTTTGTATTGTACGTCGCATAGTCGTATTATACGTCATGCGTAAAATTTCGATTTTCGAAATTGCTCGATGAGTGTGAATATGTGCGAGCGTACATAATTTTTTTAAAATATTTTTTTCTATTTGTATCATTTCAAAATAATATATATAATAATTATTTTTAACTATCGTGTCAAAATTTTCAAGTTTATAATTTTATTTATAAAAAGCCTTTGGTTTATACAGTTATTAATAGTAAATAATATTCTTTGTACATCCATATATATTTCATAAATATTTTATTACTTTATCTCTTAATAATATTTATTATTTTTGAAATTAATATTATAGGTATTTTTGGAAAATATATTTTTGAATTATTATGGCGATTTAAATCTTGATTTGATTATATGGATTTATTTAAATAGTTAAAATAATATCTATATTTTAAAATTTGATTTACCTTATCTAATTTTAAGCTAAAGGTTGGAATTTAATTGGATCTAAATTGGATTTGGATTTGAATTTGGATTTAAATTTATTAATAGCTAATTATCTAATTGGGTTTAAACTACTCTTAATCCTTATCCAACTGGAAATTCCCACATCCTACAAATAGGCAGGTACTCCACATTATTTTCTCCATATTATTCCTCCACAAATTCTACAACCAAACGTGCGTGCATCGCGTCCGTGTTCCCCGTCCAATTCTTATTCCATTCTTTACAAATATATTTCCATCCCTCCGTGTCGGACAAATCCCGACACAAATAAATCAATAAATCCTAACCCTAACCCTGCTTTGTCAGCCACCGTACCGCTATTGTCGCAGTGTCCCGTCCATATCGTCCGATCCTGACCCAATCCTACGGCAACCGACCACCACCCTCGCCATCATCAGCACCCTACACCACCACCATTATCGACGCCAATATCACCATTAGCACCCACCAAACCCGCAGCCAGCCTCTCCTTTCCGATGGCAAACCACAACCACCTTCACCACCACTCCAGTCTAATTCCGGCCACCCTGGCCTTTCCACTGCCACCGACCCGACCATCACCCTGATCGCCGGCCTCCAAACACCCACCACCATCAGCCCAGGGCACCACCACCACCACCGCCACGACCACCTCGGCCAACCCTTAATGCCCAGAATCGCCATCACCGTCATCACAACCAGAGCCACCCCCACCGATGGATCATCTCAGCCGTCCGTACAAATATTTCGACAAACCGTCGCACCATTGACGACTGCGGCCCCGATTACTCCAGTTACCATCAAAAGAAAAACAAAATTGCCACTTACCTGACCGCATTCGTCGTGCCACCACAGTGCTCGCACCGCCTTGGACGTGCACCGACGAGGGCCGCACAGACGCTGACCCCGCCAGCGAGCTTCCTCCGCCGAGGCTCCGCCACCTTTCCTCCGCAGCCACGGCGAACGAGCCGTCGCACCACGCCGCGCTGGCCAGCCCCGGCGCCGACCTCCGCCGTCTTTCGTGGCAGGCCGCCGCTCCCTGTTTTTCGCCCCCGCACCGGCGAGCGCCGCCCGCGTGCTCAAGAACTCTTGGACGAGCCGTCACCCTCGAAAACCCCTTCACCGCCGGAGTTCTGACGCCTCTTCGCCCCTTGATCTACTCCACCGCCCGAGCCCTCTCCTCCGTTCGTGCAACCGCCGTCGCCGTCGGTAGCCACGCCGCCCCGAGCGCCACCCGCTCTCCGCCACCCCAGCTCCCCTTCTTCCCCCTTCTCCTCCGCCGCGTCCCCAAACCTCCGCCGAACGACCGAACCCATCTCTTCCTCTCCCTCCGCCTCCGCGAGCAGTCTCCACCGCCCGCTTCCCGTTCTCCGGCGACCCCCTCGATCTTCTCCACCGCTCCCTCGTTTTCCTCTCCTTTCTCTTCTGTTCCTTTCCCTCTCTCTCACTGTAGGAATGAAGAATTATTATTATTATTATTATTATTATTATTATTATTATTATTATTATTCTTACTTTTTTTTGCATCTATTATTATTATTATTATTATTAAATTAACTAATTGATATACTGTATACTTGGGATCAGTAACAAATTTTTTTTATTTTGTTATTTTGTTATTTTGTTATTTTGTTATTTGTTATTTTGTTATTTTGTTATTTTGTTATTTTGTTATTTTGTTATTTTGTTATTTTGTTATTTTGTTATTAGTATTATTATAATATTCTGAAATACATTAGTATGCCTAATTGTATATATACATTATATATTATTATGATTATGATTATTGTATTATTGTATTTATTTTTATTAGTTTTATTGATATTATTGTAATTATCAATATATATTTCTAAATTATTTTATAACAAAAATATGGTTTTTATGGGACCCTTCATATAATTTTAAACTAGATTTCGAAGCCTAAAATATTATTATTATATTTTTGAGGTATTCTGTTGACCCAAAATTTTAGCTTAACCAAATTAAGAGCTTAGCCCTAAAATAAATTTTCCTTGTTTACAAATATTTATTTAAAAATATTTGATTGGTAAAAACATAGTTTCTAACTATTATACAAAAATATTTTCTAAAAAGTTATAAATATCTTATTATACAAATTCCTTTGAATAACTATTTTTCGCCCATGACTAAATCAAATTCTTTCTATCTATTTGTGAATCTCGAAAATCTCTATACCGTCCCTAGCCAAATCTAGATTCAATGGCACGGTCTATTCCATCGATTAAGATCATCTTGCGTACTTTTGGCATGTACGACTATTTTGTGCCAACACAATCATACGCACGTCAACTACAACCATGTCAAGGACTTGTTGGATTATCGCATCACACCAGGCAGCTCACCAGGCGTCGCAACAGGCAAGTATACCTTGCTAATTAACTGTCAAATTATTTATTTTTTGCATTATTTATTTTGTTTCATATTGTTAGTTTCCTTTGTTATAAATTGTGCATCCAAGTCATACTTGGGTGCAAGCGACTCTATTAGTCGTTTACTTTACTATATGCATGTTAACTTAGTGTTAGCGGACTACCTTTTTGTTAGGGGATATTCTTATATCTCCTTTGGCTGTGACACTCACACTACACGGTTTGAGATATGTTGCTAGGGGCATGACTTATTGACTAGCTATCTCTAAAGTCGTGTGACGGTAGATGATCGTAACTGCTATGACTAGGGTTTTAGAGACTCAAGCAGTTACAAAACTGGACGAACCATGGACATGACTTGAACAGTGTGGGAAATATTGGGGGAGGACAGTCGCTAGTGCGTATGGGAATCCAAACAGGTAAACCACAGTCTCCAGATGGAACTGTGGCAATTTATTTGTAGATACCCTCTGACGTTTTAGACGTTACGGTCGGATACAGAAGACTGGATGCCAGTTATGTACACATAGCCTAAAATCCCACCCATGCGCATGGAAGTTGTCCTCTAAATTGCACATTAGGCGGTTAGAATCTCCTTTGCATATTTGTGTCTAGGATAGTCATTTATATATTATTTTATTCTGACAGTTCATATTAGCATGTTCTTCCTGTATCTTGCTACGTCCGTCTGAGGACCTGGTTTTTCCTCAGGTGTGTGTTCATGTCTTTCGCAGGTATCCTAGCCAAGGCCGTGGCCTTCTCTATTTCTTCGAAGACGATTGCGCTTGGTTCGTTTTTCTATTTTATGGATCGATTCTTGTATATTTCTTTCATTGCGATAGTTGGTAGTGGACTTTGTCTCCGCCCAACGATTGTATCATAAATATTCAAGTTAATTTTTATATTATTATTCTTTCTATTGTGGATGAGATTTAGTTTGTCTTGGATTACTATATTTTACAGCTTATGTATACATACAAGACCCTGTACTTCGTATGTATACAGCTGGCATGTTTACGTACTTGGTCCTACGTATTTTGGGACTGGGGCGTTACATATTTTTGTGGTGGCCCATGCAGGTTAAGATAAATTGTTTGGTTACTTTACCGTACCAAGCATGCCTGCGTATAGGATTAGAAGTCTAGGATCTCATCCACATACTTGGCCTCCTTCCTCGATTCCATATTCAAACTATCATTCGACTCATCGACTGCATCTTGCTTGATTCCTTCTATCATTACCCTTATCTTTCCTTCGTGCTTGCTAGAGATTGACCCTACTTGTTAGATGTCCCAAACACCCTTAGCTTAATTCTTTTAAGTTGGGTAGAATAACCTGCGGACTGACATACCCTTGACCGCTAAAGAGAATACCAATATTATTATCTAGACTATAGAGACTAGAAGAGTTTAACCCATTTGGTCAACCAGGCCAAGGTCAATAAAATCGTAGAATGATAGTATAGGAATAAACAAGACTTAGATTCTCATGACTCTTAGACTATTCATATTGGTTCTTATTTCATCTACCCTCGTGCCTATATTTTACTATCTAGACTAATGATGCTAATATAGCCTAGTATTTGCAAGCTAATTCTTTATTGAGCTTGATCAAGACATATGCTATGGAGTGGCCACTCACTAACATATTGTCTAATCAGAACCGGTGCATGATGGTCTGATCAACCGAGTGCACTTTGGTTCGCCTTTTTCATATATCAATCTACGTGGATGGGATGTAGTTGAACTTTCTCCTTAGGATTACATCCACGACTGCCTTGAAAATTCTTTTGAAATTATACGGCCGCCTTTGAATCACGTATTCGTATTCGATAAAATCGTCATTTAACACCTCATTGCTTTCGTCTCTACCTATTTTAGAAGGACGAAGGGGTGGGACTAGAAATTCCTCTAGCTACACTATTACCTATGACCCTCAACCTACTCTCAAATCATACCTTCTAGGTATTTAAATCCATTCTCTCTAACCTTTATTGCATATTCAAAATTTTAACTCCCACTTATTTTTTCTTCTTGTGTCAACCCATGATTATCCTTGCCGTTATTGAAATCGAGATTTCCTAATGCATCTTTCGTTGACCATTGTAAATTGTTTTATGCCCTCTCACTCCCCTACGAATTCTTAATTTCGAGGATAAAATTCTTATAAGTTGGGTAGGATATAAAAACCCTAAATTTCTACTGTATTTTTTAATTTTTGGTACTGATTTAAAATTTTGTATTATACGTCGCATAGTCGTATTGTACGTCAAGCGCGAAATTTCGATTTTCGAAATTGCTCGACGAGTGCGAATATGTGCGAGCGTACATAATTTTTTTTAAAAAATATTTTTCTATTTGTTTTGTTTCAAAATAATATATATAATAATTATTTTTAGCTATCGTGTCAAAATTTTCAAGTTTATAAATTTATTTATAAAAAGCCTTTGGTTTATACAGTTATTAATAGTAAATAATATTCTTTGTACATCCATATATATTTCATAAATATTTTATTACTTTATCTCTTAATAATATTTATTATTTTTGAAATTAATATTATAGGTATTTTTGGAAAATATATTTTTGAATTATTATGGCGATCTAAATCTTGATTTGATTCTATGGATTTATTTAAATAGTTAAAATAATATCTATATTTTAAAATTTGATTTACCTTATCTAATTTTAAGCTAAAGGTTGGAATTTAATTGGATCTAAATTGGATTTGGATTTGGATTGGATTTGGATTTGAATTTGGATTTAAATTTATTAATAGCTAATTATCTAATTGGGTTTAAACTACTCTTAATCCTTATCCAACTGAAAATTCCCACATCCTATAAATAGGCAGGTACTCCTCCATATTTTTTTTCTACATTATTACTCCACAAATTCCACAACCAAATGTGCGTACATCGTGTCCGTGTTCCCCGTCCAATTCTTATTCCATCCTTTACAAATATATTTCCATCTCTCCGTGTCGAACAAATCCCGACATAAATAAATCAATAAATCCTAACCCTAACCCTGCTTTGTCAGCCACCGCACCGCCATTGCAGCAGTGTCCCGTCCATCTCGTCCGATCCTGACCCAATCCTACGGCAACCGACCACCACCCTCGCCATCATCAGCACCCGACACCACCACCATTATCGACGCCAATGTCACCATTAGCACCCACCAAACCCGCAGCCAGCCTCTCCTTCCCGATGGTAAACCACAACCACCTTCACCACCACTCCAGCCTAATTCCGGCCACCCTGGCCTTTCTACTGCCACTGACCCGACCATCACCCTGATCATCGGCCTCTAAACACCCACCACCATCAGCCCAGGGCACCACCACCACCGCCACGACCACCTCGGCCAATCCTTACTGCCCAGAACCGCCATCACCGTCATCACAACCAGAGCCACCCCCGCCGACGGATCATCTCAGCCGTCCGCATAAAAATTTCGATAAACCGTCGCACCATTGACGACTGTGGCCCCGATTACTCTAGTTACCATCAAAAGAAAAAAAAATTGCCACTTACCTGACCGCATCCGTCGTGCCACAACAGTGCTCGCACCACCTTGGACGTGCACCGACGAGGGCCGCACAGATGCTGACCCCGCCAGCGAGCTTCCTCCGCCGAGGCTCCGCCACCTTCCCTCCGCGGCCACGGCGAACGAGCCGTCGCACCACGTCGCGCAGGCCAGCCCCGGCACCGACCTCCGCCGTCTTTCGCGGCAGGCTGCCGCTCCCCGTTCTCCGCCTCCGCACCGGCGAGCGCCGCCCGTGCGTTCGAGAACGCTTGGGCGAGCCGTCACCCTCGAAAACCCCTTCACCGTCGGAGTTCCGACGCCTCTTCGCCGCTCGATCTACTCCACCGCCCGAGCCCTCTCCTCCGTTCGCGCAACCGCCGACGCCGTCGGTAGCCACGTCGCCCCGAGCGCCACCCGCTCTCTGCCACCCCAGCTCCCTTTTTTTGCATTATTTATTTTGTTTCATATTATTAGTTTCCTTTGTTATAAACTGCACGTCCAAGTCATACTTGGGTGCAAGCAACTCTATTAGTCGTTTACTTTACTATATGCATGTTAACTTAGTATTAGCGTACTACCTTTTTGTTGGGGGATATTCTTATATCTCCTTTGGCTGTGACACTTACACTACACGGTTTGAGACATGTTGCTAGGGGCATGACTTATTGACTAGCAATCTCTAAAGTCGTGTGACGGTAGATGATCGTAACTGCTATGACTAGGGTTTTAGAGACTCAAGCAGTTACAAAACTGGACGAGCCATGGACATGACTTGAACAGTGTGGGAACTATTGGGGGAGGACAGTCGCTAGTGCATATGGGAATCCAAAATTTTTTCTATGGATAAAGTTGGGAGACTATTCGATGACCTACTAGGGCGTGGCATCTGCGCGCTGTAGCCGTTATCTGGATTACGAAGACCGAAAGTTCACTGCAGCTAGCAGTGCACTGGCGGGACAGGAACTCTAAGTTGAAGTGATTTCAGACATTCATAGGTTCGGGTATTATGGAGACTTTGTCCTAAATTCTTCATATCATGATCTTCCGGGTTACTTCGTTGATAATTGTTAGAAAATAGATATAGTAGATAGAATATTCGGTAACATATCGTTATTTGAGTCACGGAGCCGAAGTTCACTGCAGCCAGGTATACTCTGGCAGGGTAGGGATTCTGAGTAAAGTTATTCCAAATATCTATATATTTTCTGATACCATAGAGACTATGTTCCTTTCCCCACGATTATTGATTCATCGTGAATCACAAATATTTGCACTCTCCCCTTGATTTGACACTAGCATCTTTCTGGAAGACTCTATACACCCTCTCGATCAATCTTGGCAAATCCCCCTTGCATCTTATGGATAAATCATTTGATTTCTTTAATGAATCTATAATTTGATTCTGTTCCACCCGATCTTTTCATTAATCGTACTTAAATCTTGACCGTGTTTTATCTAACTTTGACCATGCCTATCTAATCATGATTTCCCTATTTTGTTCTATTTTTAATTGTGCTAAAATTTCAATTTAGATCGTGCCTTCATCATTTTACCCCACTAAGTTGTAATTAAAATTCATCTTATCTCTTGCTTATTTAAATTATTGATCATAGTTAGATCGTGTTATTTTAACTCCCTGTGTGAATTATCGTGCATGGTAATAATTAAAAAAAATCTTGTCTCGATTAGTGTCTGACCAATTTGGATATTATTGATCCTGTCACTTTACTGTTTATTTTACCATGCTAAATCCTTCCAAGCCCTACCTCTGATCATATCCAGAAATCCTGATCGTGTCTATATTTTATGATGATTATATTTTGACCCTATCAATCATGTCTAATAATTTGAAACCATGACTGAATAGTTTTGATCATGACCATTTTTCCACCATGCCTCAATTTTGATTTGGATCTTGCTTAGTGGATCATGCCTCAAAATTGTTCTATGGCATGTCTAACCTAATTATTCTGTATCAAATTTTATTTTTATTGCTTAATAATGTTTACTGTACCTCCTTAAATTTTGAGGATGAAATTCTTTTAAGGGAGAAGATTTGTAACTCCACTTTTTTATTTTTTTCGAAAATTATAAAAGTTTTCAAATAGTAAGTTGTTTCAAACAATTTCCTTTGAACAATTTTGATTAACTGTTTTTTGAATAAATTTCATGATGCTTTTAGAGGAAGATTCGAATTTTGCAAGTAACTAATTTTCAATTTAGTTATTTTGGTCCCCACCCTTCCTAACAACTTTTTCAACTGAATTTTTCAGGAAATTTGTAATAATGAAAAGGGGAGGGGTCCAGATAAAATTTCATTTTGGGTGGAAGGGTCTAATTGGAAATTTTTGTAAAGCCTTATATTCAGTTGATGGGAGAGAGAGAGAATCATTTTCTATTTTTTCTCTCTCTTCAGTTCCATTCTTTTTCCAAACCGAGAGCTCAGCCCTAACCCTAGATTTTGGGCGGAGGGCTATGGCACCTGCGGCCTCTTCTCCGGTGATTCGCCACTTCTCCATCGGTGGTGAGCGGATCTCTTCTTCGACGAGCGATTGATCGGAGTGGCAGATCCCTGACGACCGAGCCATTTCTGTCGGGCCACAGGGAATGCCAACACGTGACGACGACTCACTGTTCTCTTCTCCGACTAACTCTTGGAAGCATATCTAGGCGATGAGCGACGACTGAGCTACTCGACTGATGCCACCCCGCCACCAGCAGCTCTCCTCGGCTACAAGCGACGAACAATTTTTCATGGCGACGACGGAGATGACGACTGTAGTGGCATCTTGCTGACCTAGGGCGACACTTCCTTCCTGATGGCTCTCGATCTCAACGACTCCGATTTCTTCTCCGGCGATCTTAAGAGCGTGTTTCGACTCAACAATCCCTCTAGTGCATACGTGGAACCGACAGATCAGGACGATAGCTCGGCTGTCCGTGTCCTTAGACCCTTCAGTCTCAGTAAGTACTTCCTTTGATGCACCTCCTTCTTATAGATCTGAAGAGTTCCAATTTGGATGATCAATTTTAATTTCTTAGTTTGGAATTTCGGTGGATTGAGAATTTGTGTGTTCTTGATGGAATTGATCAGGATCTGTGTTTGGGTTAATTCGAATTCTTGATTAAAAATCTGGTTGCCGAGTGTATTCTTGAGTAAGTCTCTGACCGAATGTTTTCTGTCAATTAGTTCTGCAGAATGTTATTATGTATCATTCTAGAGTATAATTCCTTTTCTGTGAATCAATTTAGGTTTTTGTGATGATCTTAGGTACTCGAGTTGATTTTAGAATTAAATAATCCGTGTCCGAGTTTGGAGTTCGTATCCTCAATCTTGGGAGGATTCCTTAAGGTAATTCCTATGCTAATTCTTGCTTAGTCGATTATGTTGGTTGATTTATTGTAGTTATAGTGTTGTGACATTCGTTTCATGTGTTATTGAACGTGCGTGTGTTCACGTCCGTTTTTCTTTTTGCGTGGAATCGTATTCGAGACTCGGTACCCGTTCGTGTTGCGTATCAGCGTGTGTCCGTTGTACTAGCCGCGGTGTGGCATGTGTTGCCGTATCAGTGTTCAAGTGTACGTGACTAGAGTTACAGTGTCGAAGCAGTGAGCATGTTTATAGGCGTGTTCTTATTATTGTTCGTATCATGACGTCGTATCCGTATGTGACAGCTTGTGATATGCAAGCCTATAGCCGTGTCCGATTGGGATCGTTTCCAGATCATATTCAGGATGGGGTTGGCCAAGGCAAGGGTGTAAGCTAAATTAAATTGAAGCTTAGTAGTATTCGATCAGTTGTGTAAAATTAATTTTGTATCTTCTTTATTTGTTAAATTCACCTGTATATTTTGCTCTTCCTTTCTAAGTTTATATGGTTAATAGCCGTTGGAGAACTAGGTTCTGGTTTGTGTTGGTTGATTTGAATGGTATATTCTCCGAAAATTAAGTTGGTGGTTGGCAATCAAGTATCTGAACTTGGATTTGGAAATAAAGGATTCTATACATTCTCACTCTGAGAGTTTTGATTTTTTGCTTAAACTCAATTATGGATTGAATGGGTTGTGGATAGACTTTTGCTTTGTAGGTTTTAGAACATTTGATTGTGTGGAACTGTCGAGTTGAATGTTGGGTAACCTTGAGTTCAAGCAGGAGGTAGCTGCTATGGCTGGTATTGCCTTGGGCCGGGGATTGTAGTTATATTTGCAGGTGATGGGTTTGGTTATAAAACAATAATGTTGAGAGTGTTCCAACATGATGTTATAGGTATAGTTTGGCCAGGTCGCTCCTTGATTTCAGAAGGAATGACCTGGATATGAGTCCTCTTGCTTGCAGATTAATAGATAAGAAGGGGGACGTGTTGGATGATGGGTTAGCAGAAGCGATGAAGGGTTCTTTCCTAAATGTAAAGCTTTGTTAGGCTGGCCTGGTCTGACAGGCTCTAGTTAAATTTATTATTAATAAACAAATATGGATTTTTTTTTGATAAATACAAATCTTATAGAAGAATGCTAAAATATTTTTAAGTATATATGTATCATAATTTTTATTTTGCTAAATTATTTTAGTTGCTTTAAATATTAGTTCTATTCTAATAATTAGTGATATATGGACGCTAGGTTATATGTATGAATACTTAGTTTATTGGAAGATTTGAGTTATTGAATAGTTAATGATATTAAGAAATGATTATTTCAAAACTTAACCAACTTGTACTTAAAATAAACAGGTGGACATCCAGTTTTACTACCTACACTCGATCACCCTAAGCAAGGAAAGTATACTCCTTGGACTTATTTATTTTCTCATGTCTTTTATATTCATTCCTGTATCTCCATTTTGACACGATATATCACGAGATTGTCTTGTATCATGTATCATTGAGTTTACTTGTGTCTGGAAAGGAAAATACTACAGATGTGTGATCAAACCAGTGTTACTATTCATGTGAATAGCTGAGGCCCCGCATCGTGCACGCGGGACCAAAGTCGTACCATTTCATATTCATTGAATCTACCTAAGCCGATCACATACTCTGGATGTATTTCAATATATTGCAAATTACAGGTTCATGTTGTATTTCATGTTCAGGACTCATTTCATGTTCCCTGTATTTACTTTCAGTATTCATATTCAGGTTTCCATGTCTTGTTTTCATTTCTCGTACTTTATATATATATATTTCCTATGTTCTTGTTCATACCATGATGTTCATGTTCATTTCCTTGGATAACTTAGCTCCGCTCCTGACTGGATATGTTGCAGGTGTACTTGCAGGGTATCATTTTACCTTATGGACCAGAGCTCGGGATCTTAGCTGAGCAGGATGGAGTCATGACTTAGCTTGAGGTTTCAGGTTTAGATTGTTTTAGCTCTTCCTCTAGATATTGTATGTTGTGAGTTCATAGTGTTTTTCTTCTTGTTGTCTCTAGTACTTTTATGATATTATGATCAGTGGATTATTGTGATTATTCTGGAAACATTCTATAGATGCTGTGATTGTACATATTCATGTTTATCTGGTTATATTTCCCTAGCTTGGTACAGCTTACTTCGTCGTATCTAACGATGAAGGCTGGACGTATCTGACTCGTGTCCGATTATTTGGGAGCGGGTCGTGACATGTTTTTAGTGATGACCCATGCAGGTCTATCCTAATGGTACCTAGGTCTTAGCGTACTATTGGGGGACTTGATTAAACTAGGGAAACTTGATAACGTCATATGAAAAAAAATCGGAAAATAAGGGTATATCAGGTATATTGATATCAATAAACACTTGTTGTTTTAGTATTAGGACATTTTAACAGTTTTTTGTTTTTCAGATAGTTCAAGCACACAATACCGGAATGGATGACTCATCTACACTTGAAGGTTTCGAGCCTCTACTACTTTATATCACCCTACTATCCCCATGGGTAGTACACAATTGACGGAGACGTTTTAAGAGTTCTTTTACACCCAGAGGTAGTAGGCCATCCTTTCTCAAACTAGAATTACAGATGCATTTTTCGAGCTTGGGAGGACTTATGATTTCCAGACTCACGGATGTAGTGCCCCGACCCGCAAGATGCCTTATGATGGATGGTTGATTTGATGAAGCCTTGTTGGACTTGGGATTATGCGAAGGATCGCTTGGAAGACTATGCGATCGTGGCGGGAATCGTCCTATGAATGTGAGTAGTGTTGAACCCTTCAAAGATCCTTTAGCTTCACGCTTAAAATAAGGATAGTATGCTATGTTTCTTGTTGAATTGCTCAATAACACCTTGCATGGAATTTGGAAAGATAATGAAAGATAATAATCACATGAACGTAAACTGTTGTGGCTAAGTGAATTGTATGCTTGTACGCTGTTGCGATGAATTACATGACAGGTGAAGGCAAAGTCCCAAATACTTGGGCAGTGAGTATATCGAGCTTTGGCTCAATGAATAGATGGCAAAACAGATGTTAAGACCCAAGAACTGGGCAGTGAGTATGCTTGAATTATGTCCGAATGAATGTATGCTAAACAGGTGCTAAGTCCCAGGAACTGGGCGGTAAGTACATTGAGTTGGTTGGAAAGAGGTATGATATCAAAGATGTGGCAAAGAGATTAGAAAACAACATTCTATTATCCTGTGCCGATGTAGAATGTTGGTTTCACTAAGACCCTGGATGGGCAGATGATAATGTGAGCATTGGCTCAAGGCAAGATGGCTAGATGGCAAGATGGATGAGAATGATGGTTTTGCTTAGTTTTCCTTATCATGCATTATATGTTTTCTTCTTAGATAAGTTGCATATAGTTGCATGGTCATGGACAACTTGTCGACAAGGTGGTTTCTCGAACGGTATTCCTGGGCCATGGAACCCGGTTCGTCCTAGGGGAAACCAGTGCCGAAGTAGTGGCAGTGCTGATGTACTAGCACGGTATACAGGACTTGCAGTGGGGCTAGCTACCTGCACTGCAAGGGCGCTGTATATCTGTAAGACGGTCCAGGATGGCGTGTCGCCAGTGACCTTCATATAGATAGGTCAGGTGCTAATGATGTCTTATGCAGGCAGAGTAAGTTATTACTCAAATACAGGGAAGGATATCGGCTGTTGGTAAGAATCACCTGAACGGTGATATTCATATTGAATCATGATATTGTTCCTAACAATGTCTTGTGCAGGCAGAGTAAGTATTATAATTGTACAGGGATGGCTACACGACCGTGGGTAAGAATCACCAAAGGGTGATAACAGTATGCTTTTAATTATGTTGGCTATGAGATTTGCATGCTTTACTTCTTGTCGGCTATAACATGAAATTGACCCTAAGGCAACGAGAAAGACCATTGATAATAATGTTCTGTAACATGATTACTTAGTGCTGTCTTCTTAGGTGAGTTGGGCCAGCACCGCTCGCCAGTACATTGATGATGTACTGACCCACGTTGTGGGCAATATTACAGGTGTTTGCTTGGGGGAAATCCTGTGAATCAGTGCTTGGCATCGATGAATCGGATGGGTGTGCAGAAGCTCTTCTTTCAAGACGATGTCTTCTGCTATACGGGACATAATGTATGGAACAGTGGAACTCAGATGTACCAGTGAGATTGTAGCCATATTGGCAAGTTCATTGTAAAGAAGTCGGTATATTCAGTTGTAGCCTAAAGGGCAAGTGTATACATTCAGTCGGCTATTTAAGAGCCTTGTAAACAATTATAAACTCTGTATTCCGCTGCGAGTCTTGTAATCAATTATAAACTCTGTATCCTGCTGCAAGTCTTGTAATCCATTTTGATTATCAATAAAGAGATACATTTCTTCATAAATTGTGTGACTTCAATTTATCTGCTTGGTTCTGCTGCCTTGTCGATGTTTTCTGAGAATTACCAGGAACTGTAATGGTTTTGCCTTGTACAAGTGCAATCTAGACTTGTACGGCATCACGCCCAGTGGCTTGTTTTCGATCCTCCGGGATCGGGGCGTGACATAATGGTATCAGAGCACGGCTTTACGTCCTTGGAGTCCTATTCGATTTGTTTCGAATCAATGTTGCTACTAAGATGATTCTAAGCTGCTTCCGCGATGATTCAAAGTTTGCTTCCGCGATTATTCAAAAGTTGCTTCCACGGTGAATCAAAGTTGCTTCCGCGAATACTCAAAGTTGCTTCCGCGATGAAATCAAAGTTGCCTCTATGATGATTCATAGTGCTTCTGCGATTCTTCTGTGTTGCTTCCAAACGATTCTATGTTGTTCCCTTGACTGAAAGTCCGTTGATCATTCTAACCTCTCACTGGGTGTTCCATACAATAAGTCTAAATATGTGGGCTGTGATATGTGTGCTTTGTTGAATTTCTAAAAGATACCAAAAAGAATAACAATGATGCGATGCGTAAGTTTGTGATGTATGCTGGATGTCTTATGTGTGGGATTCTTTGAGTCGATTGTTATGCAGCAATCGACCGTGGGTGATGGCTTGGTATGTTGGAACAGAATGTGCATGGATTTCAGTGAATGGGAATCGACAGAATTTTGAATCGGTATTTGTGGTCAGCATAACCACTACGGGATGGATTGTCCATGTTGGACGTTGGTTTGATGCGAAGGAATATTGTGTTGGAATGGCTTGAGTTCTGGGTGGTATATTGCATATACCCTTGTCGTGATAAGATGTCCCTTGACCCTTAATGTGTTTATGAGTTTGTGATTGCTTTACCTATAATATTGGGTGGTATCGAATCGTAGCTGAGCTTACGATTGATACATGTTGGCTAGGAATGTCCCTTGATGATTAAGTTGGATGACCCATTGTGAGATTTTGATGTGTTCGGGTGAACCATCGCTAGACCTTGTCGGTTAGCATTATGTTGGGTAATAAGAGAATTGAGAATATAATGAATGGCTTGGTTGGGAATGAAACAAATTTCAGATTCAGGCGAAGACTTGAATCAGTTGGGTAAGAAGGATGGTAGGCTTAGTAACGATAGTGTGGTGTTGCTATCGAATGATTTTGCGGGAATAACTATGGACCGAATTTTGAACGATGTTGGAATTGAGTGAAAGAAATTGCATGTTGGATATCGACAGAATTGTTGGCGATGTTAGACGCTTATCGGGATGTTGTAAATGATTTAGAAGATGCCGAGAGTCGCATCAATGATTGAAAAATTGAGAATGGGCTTGAGAAATAGATGATCTTAGCACGTGGTGCAGTTGTGCTTGAGAGAATTTGATGTGTCCCGAATTAACAAGTTATGACCCTTAACTATTTTGAGGCATAGAGAATGAGTACTTGTCCCTTGATGCATGAAAGAGTAGATGTTCCTTATGAGAGTCGAATGGCTGGAATACAAATAAGTATCGAGGTGCAGCGATATGTAATAGACCCTGTCAATAGATGATGTTGTCGCATGGATAACAAGTTGGGTGGAATATAGAATTGTTGGATTATGACTTAGCCGATGAGTTATGTCATGTCCACTAAGATGACCGATATATGATGCTAGATGATTTGTGCTACAAAGATTGGATCGGTACATGAATAGTAAATTTTCTTATGGAATCATAATGAGATGATGTAAAACGAATATTGATGGTTAACGTGAATTGCTAAGAGATGACCGTGTTGGAGCTAGAAAAATTTATAAAGGATGCCTCGAAAGAAATACGAATTTTTATATTTGCCTATATTGTTGGTTAAGGAGTACAGACCGTATCGAAGATCTAAGAATATGGGAAACGAATATGTCGCAAGGAGACCGTAGGAAAGAGATCATAAGTGATAAACTATTGAAATAGCAATGTCGGATGATGACTCAGAATAGTTGACCCGATTGAATAGACATATGAGTACGATATGAGGATGCAAGTCGGATTGAACAAGTGATGCTATGTCTATGCAAATGGAAATTGAAAGTTGAATATTCTATTGAGGAGTTTTATATGATAGCTTCGAGATTGACCCATAGAGTTGTGGGATAGAATTATTGGATAGAATTGTCGGCTGGTTGCCTAGATTGTCGGCTGGTTGCCTAGATTGTTGGCTGGTTGCCTAGAGTGTCGGTTTGTTGCCTAGATTGTTGGTTGCTTGCTTAAGTTGTCCGTGTTGGGTATAAGTTCATAAGATTGGGGTGGCGTCCCATGTCCCTAAGTTGGTCAGACCATAGAGTTGCCCTATGTTGAGAATTGGTTGCCTCTAAGATAAGAGATAAGTATGTCCCTGATAGCTACTCATCTCATATGGGTTAGCTGAATGTCTGGTTTAGCTTAGATTAGCTGACCGTAGAGACTTGATTGTATGCTAAGTTGACTATTGGAAAACCGTAGGATGTCCCTATTGGTGTTGCGTGAGTATAGTTGGAATGAATAAGATATGTTGGAAGGTAGGCTTTGGAATTGAATAGATATTTGGGAAATTTTGATGTTATAATGTTGGATGGGATGACAGATCATGTTGGTTTTGGAAATTGAGTTGCTTTGGTTGAAATGTTGGAGGACAGCAAGAAATGTTGCTAGAGAGAAATTGTGGTACAATTTGAAGGATGTTACGATTTGAAAGATGGATCATGATTGGGAAATTTACAAGTTGTAAACAATGTGTATGGATGCGAACGATGATGAGTACAAGATTTGACCGATGAGAATCGGGGTATCGAAATAAAAATATTGCTATGGGATTTATCAACTTTGGTGGCATGGATGACAATGAACTTGAAAGGAATACTTGATACATCTAAGTTTGAATATTTTGAAATGTTGGATCGGTTGAGGAAAATTTATCGAATTGGGATTGGCGACATCTATCGTCTTAGTAATTGGTTGAAATATTAAATAAACAAAGTGGGATTATACGAGATGCTCAAAAAAAAGAATTACTGATGTTTGAAAAGGAAGGTACACCGTAGCTCGTTCGTTTTCTCTATCACTGAACTTGGCTGAAGTGCATGTATTTCGGGGACGCCTAAAATATGTGTATGATTCCGACTAAGTGGTATGTTGAATTCAAACGAAGCCACGGGGAGGATTATTATGTGCTAAGGATTTGTACGAGTGTCGAAGGAAAGATCAAAGATGGTAAACTATTTTGAATCAATTGAGATGCTGTAACGAGACGGTGCATTACTTGAAATCAATCGAGAGATTGCGGAGAAATATTAGATGGTGCAAAGTTGATCGTTGAGGAGTTTTATGAAGAGTTGGTTGAAATTTTGGGGATGAGTTTTGTTTTAAGTTTCGAGGACGAAACTTTTTCTGGGTGGTATATATTGTAGTGCCCCGACCCGCAAGATGCCTTATGATGGATGGTTGATTTGATGAAGCCTTGTTGGACTTGGGATTATGCGAAGGATCGCTTGGAAGACTATGCGATCGTGGCGGGAATCGTCCTATGAATGTGAGTAGTGTTGAACCCTTCAAAGATCCTTTAGCTTCACGCTTAAAATAAGGATAGTATGCTATGTTTCTTGTTGAATTGCTCAATAACACCTTGCATGGAATTTGGAAAGATAATGAAAGATAATAATCACATGAACGTAAACTGTTGTGGCTAAGTGAATTGTATGCTTGTACGCTGTTACGATGAATTACATGACAGGTGAAGGCAAAGTCCCAAATACTTGGGCAGTGAGTATATCGAGCTTTGGCTCAATGAATAGATGGCAAAACAGATGTTAAGACCCAAGAACTGGGCAGTGAGTATGCTTGAATTATGTCCGAATGAATGTATGCTAAACAGGTGCTAAGTCCCAGGAACTGGGCGGTAAGTACATTGAGTTGGTTGGAAAGAGGTATGATATCAAAGATGTGGCAAAGAGATTAGAAAACAACATTCTATTATCCTGTGCCGATGTAGAATGTTGGTTTCACTAAGACCCTGGATGGGCAGATGATAATGTGAGCATTGGCTCAAGGCAAGATGGCTAGATGGCAAGATGGATGAGAATGATGGTTTTGCTTAGTTTTCCTTATCATGCATTATATGTTTTCTTCTTAGATAAGTTGCATATAGTTGCATGGTCATGGACAACTTGTCGACAAGGTGGTTTCTCGAACGGTATTCCTGGGCCATGGAACCCGGTTCGTCCTAGGGGAAACCAGTGCCGAAGTAGTGGCAGTGCTGATGTACTAGCACGGTATACAGGACTTGCAGTGGGGCTAGCTACCTGCACTGCAAGGGCGCTGTATATCTGTAAGACGGTCCAGGATGGCGTGTCGCCAGTGACCTTCATATAGATAGGTCAGGTGCTAATGATGTCTTATGCAGGCAGAGTAAGTTATTACTCAAATACAGGGAAGGATATCGGCTGTTGGTAAGAATCACCTGAACGGTGATATTCATATTGAATCATGATATTGTTCCTAACAATGTCTTGTGCAGGCAGAGTATGTATTATAATTGTACAGGGATGGCTACACGACCGTGGGTAAGAATCACCAAAGGGTGATAACAGTATGCTTTTAATTATGTTGGCTATGAGATTTGCATGCTTTACTTCTTGTCGGCTATAACATGAAATTGACCCTAAGGCAACGAGAAAGACCATTGATAATAATGTTCTGTAACATGATTACTTAGTGCTGTCTTCTTAGGTGAGTTGGGCCAGCACCGCTCGCCAGTACATTGATGATGTACTGACCCACGTTGTGGGCAATATTACAGGTGTTTGCTTGGGGGAAATCCTGTGAATCAGTGCTTGGCATCGATGAATCGGATGGGTGTGCAGAAGCTCTTCTTTCAAGACGATGTCTTCTGCTATACGGGACATAATGTATGGAACAGTGGAACTCAGATGTACCAGTGAGATTGTAGCCATATTGGCAAGTTCATTGTAAAGAAGTCGGTATATTCAGTTGTAGCCTAAAGGGCAAGTGTATACATTCAGTCGGCTATTTAAGAGCCTTGTAAACAATTGTAAACTCTGTATTCCGCTGCGAGTCTTGTAATCAATTGTAAACTCTGTATCCTGCTGCAAGTCTTGTAATCCATTTTGATTATCAATAAAGAGATACATTTCTTCATAAATTGTGTGACTTCAATTTATCTGCTTGGTTCTGCTGCCTTGTCGATGTTTTCTGAGAATTACCAGGAACTGTAATGGTTTTGCCTTGTACAAGTGCAATCTAGACTTGTACGGCATCACGCCCAGTGGCTTGTTTTCGATCCTCCGGGATCGGGGCGTGACAACGGATCTTTGGGCTTCTCTGACACTGAGTGCATATCTTGCCCACGGAGCAGATCGAGAACCTAGCGTCGCCACTAAAGATCATCCAAGTCTTTGAGGATCCGACTCCTCTGAAGATTGAAGTCACCAATCGGGAGTTCCAGCTCGTAGCACATACAACCAGATGGGAAGTTGAAGCCCAGAAGAGACATGAAGACTTACGAAGAAGACAACAACTACCCTGGACCCGCAAAGCGTCACAACACTCAGATGGTACTTATTCAGTCACATCATCAGTTACATCATCAGAGGCAGATTTAGGTCACATTCGTTGTGTGTTTTACAAGAGGACGGGACATCATGTTGACAAGTGTTGCAAGAGGCTCGGACTCTGTTTATACTATGGAACTTTTTCCCACCGAATGAATGATTGCCAGCAAGGCACGAATCACAATGGCCGAGGAGCATCAGGATCTCAGCAGCCAGCACGCCAGTAGCTGTATGTTCCAGTCAGAGGCCCTACACTTCAGTCCAGCGGAAGATTCAGACGACGATCACTTGTAATTTCTGCTGTCGTCTAGGACACCACTACGACGAGTGCCGCAAGAGACCGAGGCTATGCTTGTTATGCAGATCGCCTGCTCATCAAGTCAAGGATTACCCGGAGGTCGTTGATCACACTGTCCAAGGACAAGCATGAGGAGCATTAGGACTACAGCAAGGGAACCGCCTCTCCAGATTCAGCAACAGCATGGAGCATAGCCGCAAGGATCAGCCTACGTCAGGACAATTGAAGAAATTAAAAAAAATTCCAATCCCAAAGGAATACTGAAGACGGATTGAAGACAGAAGACTCTTTTCCATGGTTGGAGAAAACCATGGATCGTGAATCATAATCCCGTCTTCCCTTTAATTCCTTTTAGCACCTAGATCGTTTTTTGAGACCTCTTGTTTTCTATTTTGAAAGCTTGATTGATGTTCGAAACTTCTTTCGAGATATTGGTTCATATTCGGCAAACTTGTTTCAGACCCACAATTCGATAATTGTTGAAATCCACTATTCGATACCTAGTTTCCTAATAATTATTTCTGGCTTTGTTTTTTTAGCTTCTATTTGAAATTTTCCTATTAGAACCATGTGCTATTCGAGATTTTATTCCTATCTGAAATTTATTTTGAAACTTGTTCCCAATCAAAACATTGTTTGGACCTTCACTCCTATCTTGACACTTGCTTGAGATTAAGTCCCTATTCAAGACATCGTTTGAAGATTTTGTTTTCTGTTTTAAGATTTTGACTAATTTCTTGCATGAATTCTATTTCTTATTCATGACTTTATTTTTTGTTCGAGATTGATCTCTATTCGCGACTTTGCCTCGACCTTATTTGAGAATTTGCTTGTCTCATATTTATAATTCAGAACCTCGTATCCTATTCGTTGATTGATACTCCTCCATTCACTCTTCGTAAACTTGTTTCTTATTTCAAGATTTCTATTCAAGATTTTGTATCCTATTTGTGACTTTGTTGATGTCTGATTTAATATCTAAGATTTGTTTTCTATTGAAATTCCTTTTCCATTCGAGGTATTGTTCGAGACTTTGTTGCCATTCGAGATTTTGTTATCCTTTGATTCCTGTACAAGGTTTATGGCCCTTATTTCGAGACTTTGCCTTCTATCTGATATCTTGCTTCTATGCAACCTTCGCAACTTGTTACATATTCAGGATTATGTAATTTTATTACCATTCCAGATATCAGTTGAGATTCAGGTTATTATTTGAAACTTTGATTCACTGTTCGAGATTTTAAATCTCCCTGGTTGCCCTTTTGTACTCACTACTCTTTGCTTGGATCCCTTGTTGCTTCTTAGTATGACCCTTTTATTCTAATAGTCAGATAACCTCACCATTTTTATGACTTGGACTATAGAAACTCATTTCGATTCTTTGAAATTTTTTTATGGATAAAGTTGAGAGACTATTCGATGACCTACTAGGGTGTGGCAGTTGCGCGCTACAGCCGTTATCTGGATTGCGGAGACCGAAAGTTCACTGCAGCAAGCAGCGCACTGGCGGGGCAGGAACTCTAAGTTGAAGTGATTTCAGACATTCATATGTTCGTGTATTATGGAGACTTTGTCCTAAATTCTTCATATCGTGATATCTCGTGTTACTTCGTTGATGATTGTTGGAAAATGGATATAGTAGATAGAATATTCGGTAACATATCATTATTTGAGTCACGGAGCCGAAGTTTACTGCAGCCAGGTATACCTTGGCGGGGTAGGGATTCTGAGTAAAGTGATTCAAAATATCCATATGTTTTCGGATAACATAGAGACTATGTTCCTTTTCCTATGATTATTAATTCATCGTGAATCATAAATATTTGCACTCTCCTCTTGATTTGACACTAGCATCTTCCTTGAAGACTCTATACACCCTTTCGATCAATCTTGGCAAATCCTCCTTGTATCTTATGGATAAATCATTTGATTACTTTAATGAATCTATAATTTGATTCTGTTCCACCCGATCTTTCCATTAATTGTACTTAAATCTTGACCATGTTTTATCTAACTTTGACCATGCCTATCTAATCATGATTTTCCTACTTTGTTCTATTTTCAATCGTGCTAAAATTTTGATTTAGATCGTGCCTTTATCATTTTACCCCACTAAGTCGTAATTAAAATTCATCTTATCTCTTGCTTATTTAAATTCTTGATCATGGTTAGATCGTGTTATTTTAACTCCCTGTGTGAATTATCGTGCATGGTATTAATTAAAAAAAAATCTTGTCTCGATTAGTGTCTGACCAATTTGGTCATTATTGATCCTGCCACTTTACTGTTTATTTTACCATGCTAAATCCTTCCAAGCCCTACCTCTGATCATATCCAAAAATCCTGATCGTGTCTATATTTTATGATGATTATATTTTGTTCCTATCAATCATGTCTGATAATTTGAAACCATGACTGAATAGTTTTGATCATGACCATTTTCCACCATGCCTCAATTTTGATTTGGATCTTGCTTAGTGGATCATGCCTCAAAATTATTCTATGGGATGTCTAACCTAATTGCTCATTATCAAATTTTATTTTTATTGCTTAATCATGTTTACTGTACCTCTTTAAATTTCGAGGACGAAATTCTTTTAAGGGGGAGATTTGTAACTCCACTTTTCCATTTTTTCGAGAATTTAAAAGTTTTCTAATAATAATGTTTTAAACAATTTCCATTGAACAATTTTGATTAACTATTTTTTTGAATAAATTTCATGATGCTTTTAGAGGGAGATTCGAATTTTGCAAGTAACTAATTTTCAATTTAGTTATTGTGGTCCCCACCCTTCCTAACAACTTTTTCAACTGAATTTTTTTGGAAATTTGTAATAATGAAAAGGGGAGGGATCCAGATGAAATTTCATTTTGGGTGAAAGGGTCTAATTGGAAAATTTTCCACAGCCATATATTCAGTTGATGGGAGAGAGAGAATCATTTTCTATTTTTTCTCTCTCTTCAGTTCCATCCTTTTTCCAAACCGAGAGCTCAGCCCTAACCCTAGATTTTGGGCGGAGGGACATGGCACCAACGGCCTCTTCTCCGGTGACTCGCCACTTCTCCATCGGTGGAGAGCGGATCACTTCTTCGACGAGCGATTGATCGGAGTGGCATATCCCTGATGACCGAGCCATTTCAGCCGGGCCACAGGGAACGCCACCACGCGACGACGACTCGTTGTTCTCTTCTCCGGCAAACTCTTGGAAGCAGATCTCGGCGAGGAGCGACGACTGAGCTACTCGACGAACGCCACCCCGCCACCAGCAGCTCTCCTCGACAGCAAGCGACGAACAATTTTTCATGGCGACGACGGAGATGACGACTACAGTGGCGTCTTGCTGACTTAGGGCGGCTCTTCCTTCCTGACGGCTCTCGATCTCAACGACTCCGATTTCTTCTTCGGCGATCTTAAGAGCGTGTTTCGACTCAACAATCCCTCCAGTGTATACGTGGAACCGATGGATCAGGATGATAGCTCGGCTGTCCGTGTCCTTAGAACCTTCAGTCTTCAGTAAGTACTTCCTTTGATGCACCTCCTTCTTATAGATATGAAGAGTTCCAATTTGGATGATCAATTTTAATTTCTTGGTTTAGAATTTCGGTGGATTGAGAATTTGTGCGTTCTTGATGGAATTGATCAGGATCTGTGTCTGGGTGAATTCGAATTCTTGATTAAAAATATGGTTGCCGAGTGTATTCTTGAGTAAGTCTCTGACCGGATGTTTTCTGTCAATTAATTCTGTAGAATGTTATTATGTATCATTATGGAGTATAATGCCTTTTCTGTGAATCAATTTGGGTTGTGATGATCTTAGGTACTCGAGTTGATTTTGGAATTAAATAATCCGTGTCCGAGTTTGGAGTTCGTATCCTCAATCATGGAAGGATTCCTTAAGGTAATTCCTATGCTAATTCTTGATTAGTCGATTATGTTGGTTGACTTATTGTAGTTATAGTGCTGTGACATTCGTTTCCTGTGTTATTGAACGTGCGTGAGTTCGCGTCCGTTTTTCTTTTGGTGTTGAATCGTGTCCGCGACTCGGTACCCGTTTGTATTGCGTATTAGCGTGTGTCCTTGGTACTAGCCGTGGTGTGGCGTGTGTTGGCGTATCAGTGTTCAAGTGTGCGTGACCAGAGTTGCAGTGCCGAAGCAATGAGCATGTTTATAGGCATGTTCTTGGTGCTGTTCGTATCATGACGTCGTATCCGTGTGTGACAACATGTGATATGCAAGCCTATAGCCGTGTCCGATTGTGATCGTTTTCAGATCATATTTAGGATGGGGTTGGCCAAGGCAAGGGTGTAAGCTAAATTAAGTTGAAGCTTAGTAGTATTCGATCAGTTGTGTAAAATTAATTATGTATCTTCTTTACTTGTTAAATTCAACTATATATTTTGCTCTTCCTTTCTAAGTTTATATAGTTAATAGCCGTTGGAGAACTAGGTTCTAGTTTGTGTTGGTTGATTTGAATGGTATATTCTTCGGAAATTAAGTTGGTGGTTGGCAATCAAGTATCTGAACTTGGATTTAGAAATAAAGGATTCTATACATTCTCCCTCTGTGAGTTTTGATTTTTTGCTTAAACTCAATTATGGATTGAATGGGTTGTGGATAGACTTTTGCTTTGCAGGTTTTAGAACATTTGAATGTGTGGAACTATCGAGTTGAATATTGGGTAACCTTGAGTTCAAGCAAAAGGTAGCTGCTATGGCTGGTATTACCTTGGGCTGGGGATTGTAGTTATATTTGCAGGTGATGGGTTTGGTTATAAAATGATAATATTGAGAGTGTTCCAACATGATGTTATAGGTATAGTTTGGCCAGGTCGCTCCTTGATTTCAGAAGGAATGACCTGGATATGAGTCCTCTTGCTTGCAGATTAATAGATAAGAAGGGGGACGTGTTGGATGATGGGTTAGCAGAAGCGATGAAGGGTTCTTTCCTAAATTTTTTATTAATAAACAAATTTGGATTTTTTCTTGATAAATACAAATCTCATAGAAGAATGCTAAAATATTTTTATGTATATATGTATCATAATTATTATTTTGCTAAATTATTTTAGTTGCTTTAAATATTAGTTCCATTCTAATAATTAGTGATATATGGATGCTAGGTTATATGTATGAATACTTAGTTTATTGGAAGATGGAGTTACTGAATAGTTAATGATATTAAGAAATGATTATTTCAAAACTTAACCAACTTGTACTTAAAATAAACAGGTGGACATCCAGTTTTACTACCTATACTCGATCACCCTAAGAAAGGCAAGTATACTCCTCGGACTTGTTTATTTTCTCATGTCTTGTATATTCATTCTTGTATCACCATGTTGACACGATATATCACGAGATTGTCTTGTATCATATATTTACTTGTGTCTGGGAGGGGATATACTACAGATGTGTGATCAAACACGTGTTACTATTCATGTGAATAGCTGAGATCCCGCATCGTGTACGCGGGACCAAAGCCGTACCATTTCATGTTCATTGAATCTATCCAAGCCGATCACACACTCTGGATGTATTTCAATATGTTGCATATTACAGGTTCAGGTTTTATTTCATGTTCAGGACTCATTTCATGTTCCCTGTATTTACTATCAGTATTCATATTCAGGTTTCCATGTCTTGTTCTCATTTCTCGTACTTTATATATATATTTCCTGTGTTCTTGTTCATACCATAATGTTCATATTCTTTTCCTTGGGTATACTTAGCTCCGCTCCTGACTGGATATGTCCATATTCAGTCCAACGGAAGATTCAGACGACGATCACTTATAATTTATGCTGTCACCCAGGACACCACTACGACCAGTGCCATAAGGGACCGAGGCTACGCTTGTTCTGCGGATTGTCTGCCCATCAAGTCAAGGATTACCCAGAGGTCGTTGATCACACTGTCCAAGGACAAGCATAAGGAGCATCAGGACTACAGCAAGGGAACCGTCTCTCCAGATTCAGCAACAACATGGAGCACAGCCGTAAGGATCAGCCTACGTCAGGACAGTTGGAGAAATTAAAAAATTCCAATCCCGAAGGAATACTGAAGACGGACTGAAGACAGAAGACTCTTTTGCATGGTCGGAGAAAACCATGGATCGTGATTCATAATCCAGTCTTCCCTTTAATTCCTTTTAGCACCTAGATCGTTTCTTGAAACCTCTTATTTTCTATTTTGAAACATTGATTGATGTTTGAAACTTTTTTCGAGATATTGTTTCATATTCGACAAACTAGTTTCAGACCCACAACTCGATAATTGTTGAAATTCACTATTCGATACCCTGTTTCATATTAATTATTTATGGCTTTGTTTTTTAGCTTCTATTTGAAATTTTTCTATTAGAACCATGTGCTATTCGAGATTTTATTTCTATCTGAAATTCTTTTTGAAACTTGTTTCCAATCAAAACATTGTTTGGACCTTCACTCCTATCTTGACACTTGCTTGAGATTCAGTCCCTATTCGAGACATCGTTTGAAGATTTTTTTTTTCTGTTTTGAGATTTTGACTAGTTTCTTACATGAATTCTATTTCCTATTCATGACTTTATTTTCTATTCGAGATTGATCTCTATTCACGACTTTGCCTCGACCTTATTTGAGAATTTGCTTGTCTCATATTTACAATTCAGAACCTTGTATCCTATTCGTTGATTGATACTCCTCCATTCACTCTTCGTAAACTTGTTTCTTATTTTGAGATTTCTATTCAAGATTTTGTATCCTCTTTGTGACTTTGTTGATGTCTAATTTTCTATCTAAGATTTATTTTCTATTGAAATTCCTTTTCCATTCGAGGTATTGTTAGAGACTTCGTTGCTATTCGAGATTTTGTTATCCTTTGATTCATGTACAAGGTTTATGGCCCTTATTTCGAGACTTTGCCTTCTATCTGATATCTTGCTTCTATGCAACCTTTGTAACTTGTTATGTATTCGGGATTATGTAATTTTGTTACCATTCCAGATATCAGTTAAGATTCAGGTTATTATTTGAAACTTTGATTCACTGTTCGAGATTTTAAATCTTCCTGGTTGCCCTTTTGTACTCACTACTCTTTGATTGGATCTCTTGTTGCTTCTTAGCATAACTCTTTTATTCTAATAGTCAGATAACCTCACCATTTTCATGACTTGGACTATAGAAACTCATTTTGATTCTTTCAAATTTTTCTATGGATAAAGTTGAGAGACTATTCGATGACCTACTAGGACGTGGCAGTTGCACGCTACAGCCGTTATCTGGATTATGGAGACCGAAAGTTCACTGCAGCCAACAGCGCACTGGCGGGGCAGGAAACTCTAAGTTGAAGTGATTTCAGACATTCATAGGTTCAGGTATTATGGAGACTTTGTCCTAAATTCTTCATATCGTGATCTCTCGGGTTACTTCGTTGATGATTGTTGGAAAATGGATATAGTGGATAGAATATTCGATAACATATCGTTATTCTTCATATCGTGATCTCTCGAGCCATTTCAGTCGGGCCACAGGGAACGCCACCACGTGACGACGACTCGATGTTCTCTTCTCCGACGAACTCTTGGAAGCAGATCTCGACGACGAGCGGTAACTGAGCTACTCGACGGACGCCACCCCGCCACTAGCAGCTCTCCTCGGCAGCAAGCGACGAACAATTTTTCATGGCGACGACGGAGATGACGACTGCAGTGGCGTCTTGCTGACCTAGGGCAGCTCTTCCTTCCTGACGGCTCTCGATCTCAACAACTCTGATTTCTTCTCCGAGGACCTTAAGAGCGTGTTTCGACTCAACAATCCCTCTAGTGTATACGTGGAACCGATTGATCATGACGATAGCTCGGCTGTCCGTGTCCTTAGAACCTTCAGTCTGCAGTAAGTACTTCCTTTGATGCACCTCCTTCTTATAGATCTGAAGAGTTTCCATTTGGATGATCAATTTTAATATCTTGGTTTGGAATTTCGGTGGATTGAGAATTTGTGTGTTCTTGATGGAATTGATCAGGATCTGTGTTTGGGTGAATTCGAATTCTTGATTAAAAATCTGGTTGCCGAGTGTATTCTTGAGTAAGTCTCTGACCGAATGTTTTTTGTCAATTAATTCTGCAGAATGTTATTATGTATCATTCTGGAGTATAATTCCTTTTCTGTGAATCAATTTGGGTTGTTGTGAATCTTAGGTACTCGAGTTGATTTTGGAATTAAATAATCTGTGTCCGAGTTTGGAGTTCCTATCCTCAACCTTGGGAGGATTCCTTAAGGTAATTCTTATGCTAATTCTTGATTAGTCGATTATGTTGGTTGATTTATTGTAGTTATAGTGCTGTGACATTTGTTTCATGTGTTATTGAACGTCCGTGCGTTCGCGTCCATTTTTCTTTTTGCGTGGAATCATGTCCGAGACTCGGTACCCATTCATGTTGCGTATCAGCGTGTGTCCGTGGTACTAGCCGTGGTGTGGCGTGTGTTGCCGTTTTAGTATTCAAGTGTGCGTGACCAGAGTTGCAGTGTCGAAGCAGTGAGCATGTTTATAGGCGTGTTCTTGGTGCTGTTCGTATCATGACTTCGTATCCGTGTGTGACAGCTTGTGATATGCAAGCCTATAGCCGTGTCCGGTTGGGATTGTTTCTAGATCATATTCAGGATGGGATTGGCCAAGGCAAGGGTGTAAGCTAAATTAAGTTGAAGCTTAGTAGTATTCGATCAGTTGTATAAAATTAATTATGTATCGTCTTTATTTGTTAAATTCAACTGTATATTTTGCTCTTCCCTTCTAAGTTTATATGGTTAATAGCCGTTGGAGAACTAGGTTCTGGTTTGTGTTGGTTGATTTGAATGGTATATTCTCTGGAAATTAAGTTGGTGATTGGCAATCAAGTATCTGAACTTGGATTTGGAAATAAAGGATTCTATACATTCTCCCTTTGTGAGTTTTGATTTTTTGCTTAAACTCAATTATGGATTGAATGGGTTGTGGATAGACTTTTGCTTTGCAGGTTTTAGAACATTTGATTGTGTGGAACTGTCGAGTTGAATGTTGGGTAACCTTGAGTTCAAGCAGGAGGTAGCTGCTATGGCTGGTATTGCCTTGGGCCGGGGATTGTAGTTATTTTTGCAGGTGATGGGTTTGGTTATAAAATAATAATATTGAGAGTGTTCCAACATGATGTTATAGGTATAGTTTGGCCAGGTCGCTCCTTGACTTCAGAAGGAATGACCTGGATATGAGTCCTCTTGCTTGCAGATTAATAGATAAGAAGGGGGACGTGTTGGATGATGGGTTAGCAGAAGCGATGAAGGGTTCTTTCCTAAATATAAAGCTATGTTAGGTTGGCCTGGTCCGGCAGGCTCTAGTTAATTTTTTTTATTAATAAACAAATATGGATTTTTTTCTTGATAAATACAAATCTCATAGAAGAATGCTAAAATATTTTTAAATATATATGTATCATAATTATTATTTTGCTAAATTATTTTAGTTGCTTTAAATATTAGTTCTATTCTAATAATTAGTGATATATGGACGCTAGGTTATATGTATGAATACTTAGTTTATTGGAAGATTTGAGTTATTGAATAGTTAATGATATTAAGAAATGATTATTTCAAAACTTAACCAACTTGTACTTAAAATAAACAGGTGGACATCTAGTTTTACTACCTATACTCGATCACCCTGAGCAAGGCAAGTATACTTCTCAGACTTGTTCATTTTCTCATGTCTTGTATATTCATTCTTGTATCTCCATGTTGATACGATATATCACGAGATTGTCTTGTATCATATATCCTTGAGTTTACTTGTGTTTGGGAGGAGAAATACTACAGATGTGTGATCAAACTCGTGTTACTATTTATGTGAATAGCTGAGGCCCCACATCATGCACGCGGGACCAAAGCCATACAATTTCATGTTCATTGAATCTATCCAAGCCGATCACACACTCTGGATGTATTTCAATATGTTGCACATTACAGGTTCAGGTTGTATTTCATGTTCAGGACTCATTTCATGTTCCCTGTATTTACTTTCAGTATTCATATTCAGGTTTCCATGTCTTATTCTCATTTCTCGTACTTTATATATATATTTCCTGTATTGTTGTTCATACCATGATCTTCATGTTCATTTCCTTGGATATACTTAGCTCCGCTCATGACTGGACATATTATAGGTGTACTTGCAGGGTATCACTTTACCTTATGGGCCAGAGCCCGGGACCTTAGCTGAGCAGGATGGAGTCATGACTTAGCTTGAGGTTTCAGGTTTAGACTGTTTTAGCTCTTCCTCTAGATATTGTATGTTGTGAGTTCATTGTATTTTTCTTCTTGTTGTCTCTAGTACTTTTATGATATTATGATCGGTGGATTATGGTGATCATTCTGGGAATATTCAATAGATGCTGTGATTGTACACATTCATGTTTATCTGGTTAGATTTCCCTAGCTTGGTACAGCTTACTTCGTCGTGTCTAACGACGAAGGCTGGGCGTGTCCGACTCGTGTTCGATTATTCGAGATCGGGTCGTGACACTGGGAAATGTACCTTAAACTGTTAGATGCATGTGACCTAGGACAATGTTCTACCGCCAACACTGCGGTATAGGCTGGACATACCCACTTCTCGTGCCCTTATACTGGGTATGGGTCGTGATAACCCCATTCTTTGTTTGTGGTATTTGTGGTGCTTGTACTAGAGGGCCTAAAACAGCATTTGTGTTTGATAAAGGACATCCCACTGGGGGACTTTTTGTGGACCTATTGCCATTTTGTGCATCTGGAAATGCGAGAAAATAGATTTGAATGATATTTTGTGGTCCTACTACTCTTTGGTACTCCGATGGTGCGAGTAATATATTTGGATAACTTCTGTAGATTTATTACCCTTTTGCGCACTAGCGGTGCGGGTAAATAGATTTGTAACAAAACCTAACAGAGGTAGTATGGACGTGGTAGGTTTTGTGGTCTTAACACCATGTCTTTTATCCCGAATTGGGTACAGGTGCTAAGTCAAGAGACTATCGATATCAGAGGTAATATGGACGTGATACACGATAATCAAGAATAATTTTTTGGTGGACCTATTACTCTTCTGTGCACTGGTGGTGCGAGTAATAGATTTTGAGACAAAACCAACAGAGGTAATATGGACGTGATAGGTTTTGTGGTCTTAACACCATGTCCCAGGATGGGTACAGGTGTTAAGTCAAGAGACTATCGGTATCAGAGATAATATGGATGTGATGTACGATAATCAGGAACAAAAAGTTTCCTCGGTGAAAACGATAAGCTGGGCAGACTACTGTGTGATAAAGCATTAGAGTGGGAGTTCGGAGGTATCATCATACATGACTCACCACTCAGGGAGATGCGATAGAGTGTGAGTTCAGAGGTACTTGTGTAGAAGCATGAAAATTTCAGTAGACTTGACAACCATGCGCCCAAGCCAGGGAAGATATATGCGCCAAAGTCACCAAGGAAGACATATACGCCCAAGTCACCAATGAAGTCACATGCGCCCAAGTCACCAGTGAAGACATATGTGCCCAAGTCTCCAGTGAAGACATATGCGCCCAAGTCACTAGAGTGAACTATGCGCCCATGCGCCCACTCTAGGCTCCTCCAGAAGGGGGCACATAGTCCTGTTTCAGGCTATGCACCCAAGCCAGAACAGCCCCCGACTCGGTCAAACCCACGATCAATCGTGCACCGAAGCATACGGCCACGTCAATCTCCATGAGCAGTCGTGTACCGAATCATGCAGCCATGTCAGCACCACGATCAACCTACGATAATGTAGTCTGCATGCGCCTACACCCTATGTGCCCAAAGCAGGACCATGTGCCCACATGAGAACCAGTGTGTTTCCTCATGTGGGCGTATAACATCATTCCAGCACAAGAACGACTATAAAAAGGGGTTTCATCCCTCTTCAAAACAGAGAACGGAGAGCATTTTTAACAGCCAAATTGCTGTACTTCTTGCCAGTAAGCCGAGAGTTAGCAATTTTCTTAGATTTTCTTCCACTTTTGTAATCAAAGTGTCAACGGAGTAAAGGAGCAATTGTCGCTCGATCTCCATCATCCCATTCTCCAGAATTCTTTTTGTACTCGGGGATCGTCAGCGTAGGATCTCTCAGGCATACTCGATTTGTGGTGCCTTGCGCCAATAAAGAAAAGACATCATTTTTTCTTCTTTTTTGTGTGTGTCCACAAAAATGGCGACTCTGCTGAGGACTACCTTTTTCTCTGACGAGAAGGTGGTGATGCAATCCAATACCAGCAAAGTGGGGAGCACTCAGAAAATATTGATCGTGAAGTTCGATCAACAGGCGTTCGAAGAGATGTTCATGAGGGACGCTCTACTCCCTCAAAATCAGCGAAGCCAAACAAGTCTCGCAAGACTTGGCTTCCGAAGGCTCGCAGTATATATCCTGCCAGTGTCATAGTAGATATTTAATTGAAGGACTCTGTCACATGGGTGCATAGAGCACCTCTGTGGGCGCATGGCTCTGCCACAGAAGCTCAACAAATGAAGAAGGCTCACACCGTTTCGAACTCTACTAGCCCAGCGACTTCTCTCTTGTGCAACCAACAACAGAGTGTTCAATGCTCGAGACTTGGCAAAGAAAAATACTACGATGCCAAGAATCGGAGTGTTCGACACTCTGGCAAACTTAGCGAGGCTCACAAATGAAGGAGGCGAAGCTGGAAGAAAACAACACTGCTGCACCAAGCATGCGCCCAAAGCTATGCACCCAAGGGGGTGTGTGGGTGCATAACTCTGGCCAGAAGGCTTCTGTCTTCGACAGATTGTGATCCAGGGTCATGCGCCCAAGCTCAACTGACCCATACTATGCGTCCACATAGAGGAATCTTAGACATGCTGCCAAGAAGCATGCGCCCAAAGGCAGATTCTAGGGCCTATGCGCCCACAGCAAAAAGACAGGCCCCAATGTGTAAGCACGGGGCTGTCTTCAAGGTCATCACAGGACTTATGTATGGGGGTTGCTCCTGTACGTGAACTAAGTTCGGATGTAGCAACTCTCCTTACAAACCCATGTGCAAAGCTCGGCGATGCATGTGACATTGGTTTTAAGGCAAAACTCTCTTTCACTGACTTACGCGACATGATAAATCATAAGCGTAAAGCGAGGGAGGATACATCAATTCATGGTGTAGATCCATACACCAATATTGTCATCAACTGTTGTTGCTCTAAAGCAACGAGAGTGCCTAAGAGGCAGTCCGTGTTTCGACGACTGTATTGCTCTAACGATGAAATGCCACTGTGTGTTTCATCCAATATGGCATCATGGGGTCCCCCTTATGGGAGCCCCAATCAACGAAGGTAGACCACGAACCCAACTTTTTCTTTCAGTTATGCGAACAGAAGAAGAACAAGTCTGCCAACAGATAGCCAGCAGGCTGTCACATCTGAAGGAGTCTATATGGGTCGTACTTGGTCGAGGACAAGATTCCGTATAGATGATAAGGACTCCCAAGCTGGGGGTAGTATTCCCTCAGAGTCTGAAGCAGATGACCTTCATACTGGGGGTAGCCTTCCAGATGACGATGATCTCTCCGAGTCTGACGGCGACTATCTACCTCCTCTACCTGAAGATGAGGGACTTGTCAACTCAGAGATAGACAATATCAGCACCAGTTGTACGATTTCCTCTGTTCGTCCTCGTATGTTATCTACATACATGGCGAATGGAGAAAGACCTGAAGAAGCCAGTGATCAGACAAACAAACGGCTAGAGGGTCCCGAAACATCATTTGCCAAGATCACTGATATGCTTACCAGTATCATGGCGGTCCAAGCTGCTGGGGCTGTTCCTTCACCTCAACAAAATATCTCGGCTCATGTTAGTCCGGCTCATAGCAACAACCCTCCTTTACTACAAAAGTTGTATCATTCCGTTGCGCCTTCAAATCTTATAAATATTAGGGTGGTCCTTCACCAACGACGCCTGAAAACCGTACAACAGCCATTTTTTAATACCTGCTCAATCAACAGGATACACTTGATTCTCTGGTTGCCCTTCTCGATACTATCTCACACAAATACGAGCTCCAGAAGATGGGGATATCTCAACCTTATCCTCCTGAATGGGAGAATGCTACTTGCCATCCTAACTACAAGCCGCTGATGCTAAATTCATTTAACGGGATGACTTCTCCTCGTCAACACATGAAATACTTCAACACGCAGACTTTATACTTACCTATGGATGACCCATTCTTGTCAAAGCTGTTTATTAGTACCTTGTAGGAGGTAGCTTTTGAATGGTTCTGCAGTCTGTCTGACGGTTGTATCAATTTTTTTAAAGACTTGGAGAGGTTATTCCTCAACAGGTTTTACGAGAGTGGCATGCATGTTACTATGTCCTCCCTCATTGAGACCAAGCAAAGGTGGACTGAGTCTGTCATTGCTTTCATCGAACGCTTCAGATGGCTAGTGTTGAAGATGCCCTTCAGCATACCAGACTCAGAACTTATGGATACTTATTGACATAACTTCCTTCCTATAGTGAAGTTCTGTCTGGGTATACAAAAGTATGATACATAGCCCACTTTCATTGGGGCCGCTGATACTGCTAAAAATGATGTCCCTAATTTAGAATTACTGGGGTTGAAAACACCCAAATCTGAGGACAAATGTAAGCATCCTCAAACTATCCCTGTCCGTGGGGGTAAATGGAAAGAAGTCTTGAAGGTCGACACTTCCAAGGGAGCTTCCAATTCTCAGGACGCCTCTGACAAACCTAAGGAGACTTTCTCCTTCGACGAAGACGATGTTATTACCATTTTTCAGACATTGACGAAGGGTAATAAACTGATGTTGCCTCCACCACGACGTCCTGCAGAGGCAAACCAACTCAACGATCCCAAGTACTGTCTTTATCATCAGTACAAGCATCACTCTACCAAGGATTTCATCGTCCTAAAGAAGAAGATACAACAGCTTATCGGTAGCCAAGTGATCAACCTCGAAGCGGAAGACAAGGTCTTATCTTCTAACATGATCTCTCTTCAATTTGGTGACTTTCCTCCCACAAAAGTCCTATACGGCACACTCCCGATCCCTAAGGCAATAATGGAAGTCGTCAACCTCCTGCCCGCTCGCAACTCAACTTTGGTGCCACTCACAACTAAACATGGTGAGATCATGTAGGTCCATCCGGTCCTTGTGCAAGAAATGATGCAGGGGGTGGCATCTCTTAAAGTAAAGAGGGGCAAGAAATACAAATCGTGTCATATGGTGATTTCTTCCATTTACGAAGTTCTATCTGGTGAGACGCGATCTGGAAAGGCTTATCTATGAACTTATGACCCCGCACAAGAAGACATAGTGCCTTCTCAAGATCCTGCTACCCCCATAAGTTTAGACGCTGGTTCATCTAAGCCCTCAACTACTGACAAAGCCAAGCAAAAGGAGGTGCGATTTGACAAATCTTTGAAGGTGCCAACTTCCGAATGCATGGATCGGCCTTACAACTTTGACATACTGGCACAGCTGGCCAATACACCTGTCAAGTTGTCTCTGTTCGATCTATTATGACTCTCCAAAGAAATGTGGTAGGCCTTAAGTGAGGCATTACTACATGCCGACTCTTATTTTTTTGAAGTCAAAGCCCCCGCTGAAGACCCTGTCTCCTATCCTCACTTCCACAGTACTATGGAAGTGGTTGTAACTCCATTTCCCAGTTTTTAAATAAATGATTTGGTTTCTAAAAATTATACAATTGATATTATTAGCTTTAAATAATAAATTAGTTTTAATTTATAAATTTTGGATGATATATTTTTTGGAGGGAATTTATTTTGGGCCACTTTTTAAATTTGAAAAGTTGTTATAACAACTTTGGGCCCACCATGTGAATCACTAACTGATTTTTAAATCATTCCTGAAATAATGAAAAGACAAGGGGGTTTTCTGAAAGTTTTTTTCATTGATTAAGGGTCGGGTTGTAAATTATAGAAAGGGGGAGGGGTTTAGGACAATTGTGCCATTCGTGGGAGGGGGTTTGTGCAAAGTTACAAAACTTTTCTTATAATCAAAGTTGGGAGGAGAGAGAATTCAGAATTCATTATGAATTCGAATCCCTCTTTTCCATTTTCGCTCAGCGAGCGAGCCCTAACCCTTTTTCCTCTTCGGCTGATGGCGACGCCGGCGACTCGATCTCTGACGACGGGGTTCCACTCGGCGAGCTCGTTCACCACTCCAGGCGACGCTCATCATGCCTCTCGGTGACGTGCGACTTCTCCGGCGCATAGTCACCGTCTTCCTTGACGATCTCCCGGTGGTTGTGCTCCTCTCAGGCGACGGCGACTCGTGCGCCGACCAGCAACTGAGCCACGAAGAGAGCCACCATCCCGGCGACCGGACTCGGCAGCAGCGTCCCACGACTGAGGTCGAGCTTCTCGACGAGCGGCGACTTCATCTCTCGACAGTTCCGGGCGGCGAACCTTGGCGCGGCGGCGACTTCTCCGTGATGGTGAACAACATATACGATGACAATTTCGGTGAGTTTCTTTTCCTCGTTTCCTTGTATTTGAGTTGATCGATTGGATAGAGGAGTATGGGTGGATCGATCGTTGTGGTTGTAATGGGTTTCTGAATCGACAGCCTTTCTGGATCGATCAACAATCTCGGCGAAGATTCTTGTTAATTCGAAATGTGATTTTGATCGATCCGAGTGAGATTCACGTGTTCTTAATAAGTGTTGTGGTTTCTGGATGTTTTGAGCAGGGATTGAGTGATTGATTCGAAATCCTGAGTTAGAATTGGAGGATCTGTGTTTTCTTTCAAGTAAGTGGTTTTTGATTAAATTCTGTCATCGATTTCTAATGATCGACACTTAGAAATTAACTTCTGGTTTGCACTATTTCTGTTTGTTGTAATGTTTGAACAGAACTGAGTTCTTTTCCAGACACGAGTGGCAGTTGTGTCTGTGTTCTGTAGACGTATCGACTCCGAATCAGACTTCTATTCTTCAGGTATTATTGACATTTAACTGCTGTGTGTATTTTTCACCCTATAACTAGATTTAATGGGAGTATGTGTGGAGGACGGGTGCAGGGACGTTCGTGGTTGTGTCCAGTTGCGGTTGGTGTCGAGTTGCCATGAAGTTAGATTAGTTTGTGGGTTGCTTGAACTGTTCGTGTCCAACCTTGAGCCTGTGTCGTGTTGCTGTGGTCGTGTCCGAGCATGGAAGAGAATGCACATTGACTTGAGAGCTGTTGGAACACTCTACGACTCTTTTAATTGTTATTTTTTATTGTATATTTATTTTATGTTATTTTTGAACTGTAGAGATTGGCCTATAGATGGATTTGATAGCTGTTGAGTTAAATTGGGTTCAGATTTACAGGGCACCTATTCTTTATATGAGTTGTGTTTTCTTTGCTAATTAATTTTGTATTAATCCTACTTTAAATTTTATCAATTTTTTTGTATGAATTTCATTTTGTCACTTGATCCTTGAGTTGGAAATTATGGGGGTTTAGCTTATGCCGGTAGCCAATACCAGGCTTGGTTGCTCGAGTGAGGTAGAATTTATAGCTACTTATATGTGTTGTGATTTGGTGAGTCTGTGTGTGTGGCGAGGCATTGGGTTGGTGTATCACTTGAACATTGATCTCGGGGTGTTAATTGCAAACTAGTTTTGGAAGCTTTAAGCTTCAGTTGATTTTGCTCTACAAATTTTGGCTCTTGTTGCTAGGTTTGAGAGTTAGTTGATGAGTTGGACTATGTCATGCCAAGCTAAGTTTATTTTCCTGTGGAGTTTAGTTGCCTATACCAGTGTGCAAATCTCTAGATAATAAAGTTGGGTAGTAATAGTATTTTTCTTGGATATTTAAGTAACAAATTTTTGAATAATTTGTATTCTGGATAAATCAGTTTACTAAATATTATAATTGTTTAAAAAAAAGAAAAAAGAAATTGGTAGTAAATAATGTTAGTCATTATTATGTCTTTTGCAAAGGCAATAATAGCAGTCATATTGTCAGCATAATTTCGTACAATATTTTGGGCATATTACTTAGTATATTTTTATTTCTATAGCCTAGTTAGAAATAGTATATGGCTAGTTAGTATATCATTATAAGCATTCTATAGGTAGCCTTTGGTTAGAGAATAGATAACGGATTTCTGGATAACGATTAGTATTTAACCAACTTGTACAAAAATTCAGGTGGACTTATAGATCATCTTTCTATCCTTGATTACCGGAGCAAGGCAAGTACTTTTCTATGGTTTTGTACATTTACATTTCCCGTACCCTTTCTTGTGACACGTTATGGCACGATATCATGTACTCTTGTACTCCTGTTCTTGTACTTATTAGCGTCGGGTGGGGAAATACACTAGCCATGTGACCAATCCCGGTTACTATATATTCCTGTACCTAGCTTAGGCCTCGCACTGTGCACGCGGGTCCTAAGTCGTACCATATTCATGTACTCCTGTGCATGCTCCTGTACTCACCCCAGCCGGTCACATGGACTAGATGTATTTCGATATTGTGCACTTGTCATGTCTGGTACTTCAGGATTATAGTTTCATTTCTGTACTTTACATGTTCCTGTACTTTACATTCATGTACTATAGTTCCTGTACTTATTTCATGTACTACTTTCCTGTACTTTCATGTTCATTCCTGTATTTCATTTCCTGTACTCCTGTACCCTGTTCATATCATGTTCATGTTTCATTACCTAGAACTGTACTTTGCTCCGCTCTTGAATAGGATATGTTGCAGGTATGCTTGCAGGACATTGATCTACTCTATGGGCCAGAGCCCAGGATTTAGCTGAGCAGGATGAGGCTTAGCTTGAGGCTTCAGGTTTAGATTACTTAGCTTTACTTTGAGATATTGACTTTAGAGTTTATAGTACTTTTCATTCCTGTTGATTCTGGTACATTATGATATCTGGATTTGTGGATATGGTGATCATTCTGGGATACGTTTTTAGATGCTGTGATTCTATACTTTCATGTTTATCTGGTTAGTTTTCCCTAGCTTGGTACAGCTTACTTCGTCGTGTCTAACGACGAAGGCTGGGCGTGTCCGACTCGTGTCCGATTATTCGGGAGCGGGTCGTGACATGTTTTTAGTGGTGGCCCATGCAGGTCTATCCTAATGGTACCTAGGACTTAGCGTACTATCGGGGGACTTGAATTACACTAGGGAAACTTGATCACAGCATAGAAAAAAAAACAGGAAATAAGGGTATATCAGGTATATCAGGTATATTGATATTCTATAAACACTTGTTGTATTTAGGTCTAGGTTATTTTAACAGTTTTCTGTTTTTCAGATAGTTCAAAACATGCGATACCAGAACTGTCGATCCACCTACACTTGAAGGTTTTGAGCTTCCACTACCTTCTATCACCACTACTATCCCCATGGGTAGTACGCAGTTGACGAAGACGTTTCAAGAGTTCCTTGACACAAGCAGGCCGTCCTTTTCTAATCCAGACTTGCCAATGCATTTCCCGAGTTAGAGAGGACTTCCAGATTATCAGACCTTGGACTTCCCCGACATCGAGCGCATACTTTGCACCGAGAAGTAGATCGAGGACCTGGAGCCGCCACTGAAGACCACCCAAGTTCCCGAGGATCCAACTTCTCTGAAGATTAGAGTCACCAGTCAGAAGATCAAGAATATAGCGTAGACAATGGAACGAGACGGAAACTAAAGCTCAGAAGAGACATGAAGACTTATGACGAAGACAGCAACTATCCTGAAACCGCAAAGCGTCACCACACTTAGACCACGCTTCTTCAGCCCAGCAGGAGATTCAGATTCAGATGACGACCACTTGCAAATTCTATCGTCGCCAGGACACCACTTCGAAGAGTGCCGCAAAAGACGAAAGCTATGCTTGTACTGCCGATTGCCTGCCCACCAAGTCAAGGATTGCCCAGAGATCGTTGATCACGCTGCCCAAGGACAAACGCGAGAAGCACCAGTACTACAGCAAGTGGACCCACCTCTCCAGATTCAGCAATCACATGAAGCACTACCGCAGAGATCAACCTATGTCAGGACAATTGAAGAAGTTGAAGTGATTCCAGTCCCGGAGATATACTGAAGTTAGACTGAAGACAGAGGATTTCTTTTGCATGGTTGGGAAAACCATGTATCTTAATTAATCATCCATTCTTTCCTTAAATTCCTCCTAACACATTGATCATTTCTTGAAACTTCTTGTTTCTATTTTGGAACCTTGATTGATGTTCGAAACTTATTTCAAGATATTGTTTCATATTCGACAAACTTGTTTCAGACCCACATTTCGATATTTGTTTGAAATCCATTATTCGATACCGTTTGCACATTCATTCATGATCTTGTTTCCTAGCGATGGCTCCTATTTGTAAATTTTGTTCTTTTATCAAACTTTGTGTTAATTAAGATTTAATTCGTACTCGAGATTTATTTCGGAACCCTGTTCCTCATTCGAAGCATTATTTGTGCTTCGTCCTATTTAGGACATTGTTGAGGATACCTTTGAGGGTTTTGAAGATTTTGTTTCCTATTCGAGACTTGTTTCCTCATTCATGACTTTAATTTTCTAGTCGAGAGTTGTTGGTCCACTATTTTTGTTCCGATCTTGTTTCCTATCCAAGATTTTGCTTGTTTCATGGATACTTGTTCCTACTCGTTTATTGATATTCTGTTCGCTAATCGAACTTGTACTATTCCAGAAATATTCCTACTTGAAATATCCCCCTAAAACCTTGCTTGAACCTTCGCTCCTATTGATGCTTGTTTGGGATTCTATTTCCTATTCCAGATTTTATATTTATTCGAGATTGTTCTTTATCTGCGGCGTTGTTTCAAACTTATTTGAGATTTGCTTGTCGCATATTTACGATCCAATACCTTCATTCACTAAATGATACATGCTTCCATTCACTCTTCGTAACCTAGCTTTCTATTTGAGATTTCTATTCGTGATTTTGTGTCCTATCCGTGACTTTGTTAATACTTGATTTTCTATTGTTTACTGTGTACCTTATTGAAGAATTCATTTTCAATTCAAGTTTTGCTCGAGGTTTCATTGATATTCAAGATTTTATTGAAACTTGTACGGAATTTTATTTATTTTGAAACTTGTCTCCTATCTAATACCTTGCCTCAGTTCATCCTTCGAGACTCTGTTATCCCTTCGGGATAATGTCCCGTATATGGAATCTTGTTGCCATTCCAGATATCAGTTGGAATTCCGTTATAATTTGAAACTTTGCTCCCTGTCTGAAATTTTAAATCTTCCTGGTTGCCCTTTTGTACTCACCGATGGGATCCCTTGTCGTCTCTTAGTACCTAATAAACCCTTGTATTCTAACAGTCAGGTAACTTCACCATTTCCGTGACTTGGACTATTGAAACTCATTTTGAATTCCTTGAAACTCTTTTGAAATTCCTAGGGATAAAGTCGAGTGGCTATTCGATGACCTACTATGGCATGACAGTTGCGCGCTGCAGCCATTAGCTGGATTATGGAGACTGAGGGTTCACTGCAGCCAGTAGCGCACTGGCGAGGCAGGAACTCTAAGTTGAAATGATTTCAGACAATCATAGGTTTTTCGAGTACTGTCGATACTTGTGAAATCTTCATATTTTGATCTCTTGAGTTGCTTGTTAATAATTGTTTGAAAATGGATAAGGTTGACATAATATTCTGTGACATATTGATGTTTGAGCCACGGAGCCGAAAGTCCACTGCAGCCAGACCTATACTGGCGGGGTAGGGATCTAAGCAAAGTGATTTCAAATACCTGTATGTTCTCGGGTATCATGAAAATTATATTTCTTTTTCATATGATTATTGGTTTTCGAAAATCACAGATCCTTGCACGTTCATTCCAATTTGATACTGTATCTCCTGAGTATTTCGTACGTTCCTCAAATCAACCCTTGCTAATTACCTTCTAGTATTGTATCATTAGATCATTAATTTTCTCAAATTATACATTGCCATATTTTGATTCCATACTTCGTTTGTGTCTTGTCTAAACTTCGACCTTAAATTATGACTATCTGACCATGATTTTCCTATCTTGTCCTAGTCCATTTGTGTTAAATATCAATTTTGATCGTACTTAATAGTTGTCTTCATGATTTGTTCCTCTAAGATGTAATTGAACTTCATTCCATTCGTGCCTATTTAATCCTTGATCATTGTTAGATCGTATTATTTGTGTGTAATTATCGTATTTGATCTCAAAGGCTCAGGGCGTCTCAGAGTTGCACATGATCGAAAGAAGCATTGGACGGGTAGCAGCAGACGGCCCTTGGAGTTCGCAGTTGGGGATAAAGTGTTCCTGAAGGTCTCGCCAACCCGAGGCATTTTTCGTTTCGACAGAGGCAGGAAGCTCAGCCCGAGATTCATCGGGCCTTTCGATGTGACGGTACGGATTGGCGAGATGGCATATCGATTAGCGCTTCCAGCTAGCTTGGAGGGAGTGCACGACTTTTTCTACGTATCCCAGCTTTGACGATACATTCCAGACCCGAGCCTTGTGGTGGACTATTCCGAGCTGGAGGTGGGCCCGAGATTGACTTACGAGGAGCATCCAGTGGAGATCCTTAATTGTAGGATGAAGCGCCTGCGAAACCAGACTATTCCACTTGTCTGCGTCATGTGGAGACATCACTCTCCGGGAGAGTCCACATGGGAGCGCGAGGACGAGATGCGGGAGCGCTATCCCACTCTATTTGATTGATTTAATTGTACTCTGTTTTTGTGGAATTCTATTTTCAATAAATAACTGGTGTTTGGACCTCTGTGATTTGCTGAGATTTGTTTTTAGTCCTTTGAATTTCGAGGACGAAATTTTTTAAGGGAGGGAGATTTGTAACTCCATTTCCCAGTTTTTAAATAAATGATTTGGTTTCTAAAAATTATACAATTGATATTATTAGCTTTAAATAATAAATTAGTTTTAATTTATAAATTTTGGATGATATATTTTTTGGAGGGAATTTATTTTGGGCCACTTTTTAAATTTGAAAAGTTGTTATAACAACTTTGGGCCCACCATGTGAATCACTAACTGATTTTCAAATCATTCCTGAAATAATGAAAAGACAAGGGGGTTTTCTGAAAGTTTTTTTCATTGATTAAGGGTCGGGTTGTAAATTATAGAAAGGGGGAGGGGTTTAGGACAATTGTGCCATTCGTGGGAGGGGGTTTGTGCAAAGTTACAAAACTTTTCTTATAATCAAAGTTGGGAGGAGAGAGAATTCAGAATTCATTATGAATTCGAATCCCTCTTTTCCATTTTTGCTCAGCGAGCGAGCCCTAACCCTTTTTCCTCTTCGGCTGATGGCGACGCCGGCGACTCGATCTCCGACGACGGGGTTCCACTCGGCGAGCTCGTTCACCACTCCAGGCGACGCTCATCACGCCTCTCGGTGACGTGCGACTTCTCCGGCGCATAGTCACCGTCTTCCTTGACGATCTCCCGGTGGTTGTGCTCCTCTCAGGTGACGGCGACTCGTGCGCCGACCAGCAACTGAGCCACGAAGAGAGCCACCATCCCGGCGACCGGACTCGGCAGCAGCGTCCCACGACTGAGGTCGAGCTTCTCGACGAGCGGCGACTTCATCTCTCGACAGTTCCGGGCGGCGAACCTTGGCGCGGCGGCGACTTCTCCGTGATGGTGAACAACATATACGATGACAATTTCGGTGAGTTTCTTTTCCTCGTTTCCTTGTATTTGAGTTGATCGTTCAGATAGAGGAGTATGGGTGGATCGATCGTTGTGGTTGTAATGGGTTTCTGAATCGACAGCCTTTCTGGATCGATCAACAATCTCGGCGAAGATTCTTGTTAATTCGAAATGTGATTTTGATCGATCCGAGTGAGATTCACATGTTCTTAATAAGTGTTGTGGTTTCTGGATGTTTTGAGCAGGGATTGAGTTTGATTGATTCGAAATCCTGAGTTAGAATTGGAGGATCTGTGTTTTCTTTCAAGTAAGTGGTTTTTGATTAAATTCTGTCATCGATTTCTAATGATCGACACTTAGAAATTAACTTCTGGTTTGCACTATTTCTGTTTGTTGTAATGTCTGAACAGAACTGAGTTCTTTTCCAGACACGAGTGGCAGTTGTGTCTGTGTCCTGTAGACGTATCGACTCCGAATCAGACTTCTATTCTTCAGGTATTATTGACATTTAACTGCTGTGTGTATTTTTCACCCTATAACTAGATTTAATGGGAGTATGTGTGGAGGACGGGTGCAGGGACGTTCGTGGTTGTGTCCAGTTGCGGTTGGTATCGAGTTGCCATGAAGTTAGATTAGTTTGTGGGTTGCTTGAACTGTTCGTGTCCAACCTTGAGCCTGTGTCGTGTTGCTGTGGTCGTGTCCGAGCATGGAAGAGAATGCACATTGACTTGAGAGTTGTTGGAACACTCTACGACTCTTTTAATTATTATTTTTTATTGTATATTTATTTTATGTTATTTTTGAACTGTAGAGATTGGCCTATAGATGGATTTGATAGCTGTTGAGTTAAATTGGGTTCAGATTTGCAGGGCACCTATTCTTTATATGAGTTGTGTTTTCTTTGCTAATTAATTTTGTATTAATCCTACTTTAAATTTTATCAAATTTTTTGTATGAATTTCATTTTGTCACTTGATCCTTGAGTTGGAAATTACGGGGGTTTAGCTTATGCCGGTAGCCAATACCAGGCTTGGTTGCTCGAGTGAGGTAGAATTTATAGCTACTTATATGTGTTGTGATTTGGTGAGTCTGTGTGTGTGGCGAGGCATTGGGTTGGTGTATCACTTGAACATTGATCTCGGGGTGTTAATTGCAAACTAGTTTTGGAAGCTTTAAGCTTCAGTTGATTTTGCTCTACAAATTTTGGCTCTTGTTGCTAGGTTTGAGAGTTAGTTGATGAGTTGGACTATGTCATGTCATGCCAAGCTAAGTTTATTTTCCTGTGGAGTTTAGTTGCCTATACCAGTGTGCAAATCTCTAGATAATAAAGTTGGGTAGTAATAGTATTTTTCTTGGATATTTAAGTAACAAATTTTTGAATAATTTGTATTCTGGATAAATCAGTTTACTAAATATTATAATTGTTTAAAAAAAAGAAAAAAGAAATTGGTAGTAAATAATGTTAGTCATTATTATGTCTTTTGTAAAGACAATAATAGCAGTCATATTGTCAGCATAATTTCGTACAATATTTTGGGCATATTACTTAGTATATTTTTATTTCTATAGCCTAGTTAGAAATAGTATATGGCTAGTTAGTATATCATTATAAGCATTCTATAGGTAGCCTTTGGTTAGAGAATAGATAACGGATTTCTGGATAACGATTAGTATTTAACCAACTTGTACAAAAATTCAGGTGGACTTAAAGATCATCTTTCTACCCTTGATTACCGGAGCAAGGCAAGTACTTTTCTATGGTTTTGTACATTTACATTTCCCGTACCCTTTCTTGTGACACGTCATGGCACGATATAATGTACTCCTGTACTCCTGTTCTTGTACTTATTAGCGTCGGGTGGGGAAATACACTAGCCATGTGACCAATCCCGGTTACTATATATTCCTGTACCTAGCTTAGGCCTCGCACTGTGCACGCGGGTCCTAAGTCGTACCATATTCATGTACTCCTGTGCATGCTCCTGTACTCACCCCAGCCGGTCACATGGACTAGATGTATTTCGATATTGTGCACTTGTCATGTCTGGTACTTCAGGATTATAGTTTCATTTTTGTACTTTATATGTTCCTGTACTTTACATTCATGTACTATAGTTCATGTACTTATTTTATGTACTACTTTCCTGTACTTTCATGTTCATTCCTGTATTTCATTTCCTGTACTCCTGTACCCTGTTCATATCATGTTCATGTTTCATTACCTAGAACTGTACTTTGCTCCGCTCCTGAATAGGATATGTTGCAGGTATGCTTGCAGGACATTGATCTACTCTATGGGCCAGAGCCCAGGATTTAGCTGAGCAGGATGAGGCTTAGCTTGAGGCTTCAGGTTTAGATTACTTAGCTTTACTTTGAGATATTGACTTTAGAGTTCATAGTACTTTTCATTCCTGTTGATTCTGGTACATTATGATATCTGGATTTGTGGATATGGTGATCATTCTGGGATACGTTTTTAGATGCTGTGATTCTATACTTTCATGTTTATCTGGTTAGTTTTCCCTAGCTTGGTACAGCTTACTTCGTCGTGTCTAACGACGAAGGCTGGGCGTGTCCGACTCGTGTCCGATTATTCGGGAGCGGGTCGTGACAGTGGTGCCCAACATCACCTTTTCACAGGAGGACATGCTACTAAAAAATAATCGTTATGATAGACCTCTGTACTATACAGGATATATCGGGGCGATTAAGGTGGATCGGATGCACATCGATCAAGGTTCCTCTCTTAGCATCATTTCTAGAAGTTTGCTCCAAATTCTAGGAATCCTTCTGCATAAGCTATCTGCAACCAATACAACTATCATGGATTTCAATGTTGGAAGAATCCACTCGCTGGGCAAGATCCGTCTCAAGTGCCAGATTGGTGATCTCCGAACGGAGGTTTCCTGCTATGTAATCGATGCCAATGTATCCTACAACGTCTTATTGGGACGTCCGTAGATACACGAGAATATGATCGTTCATTCCATACTTACCAGTACTTCAAGTACGTCAACAGCGATAGCGTCGTAAAGACAGAGTTTGCCGATGTCGATCCTTTTAAGGGCGTTGAAGCCTACTATGGAGATACTTTACCAATCTTAGCCCTCCAAGGATGATGACAACGAAGCTGACGATAAAGTTAAAGCAAGTTCATCCTCCAATGATGGTCCCCTGATTATTCGAGTCAAAGGATATACTACTCCAAAAAGTACCCCAAAGCCTCTCACAATCTGGGTTAAAAAGAAGAATCCTGATAAGGTTAAACCATTGACCATCACTCTCCGTAAGACACCTCGGGTGGAGCCTGTTGAAGTCCGTCCTTCCAATCTTGAAGAGTTACCCTATGTGGTGAACTTAGCCAAGACTGTGGCTCCTCTTCCAGATAATGATCCTCTCAATAAGTATATCAATACTCATAATAATGTACCTTTAGCGGATGATGTTATCCCTGAAGAAGAACTTGCGTATTTTCTTAATAAATATTTATCTTTGAATTACTCCGATGTCTACCAATTTGTAAACCAGTATATAGATACGATATACGCTCTAAAGAATGGCATAGGACCACACCTCTGTATACCAGTCACAACGCCTTATCTGCGGAAAAAAGTCTTGCCAAAAGATATCCACTACTTCATCGTTCCATCTAGAAAGAAGGGTGAAGAATTAATCATCTTCGGTCGAATAATTGGTAAAAAAAGTTTGTTCTGGACTCTACTTCACATAATCACAACACTGAAGCTGACTATGACTCTGTGAAAATACAACATTTTTGATATATTTGGCAGACCAAGAATATCATCCAGAACATGGAATATGATGTAAAAAGTGACCAGGAGCTAAACTATGGCCGGGAACGATGGTTGCCAATACGTCACTTTGCTTCTCCCGGCAAATGTGAGAACTATTATCAACAAAACGGTGTTGGCTTGGATTATGTCACTCCTCCAACTCCTGGAAGATCAGACGTCGAAGCAGATCATTGTTCTCATTCTTCTGATTCCTGCCTCTGGGATTCAGACTCCAGCATTGGAGACATGTTTAAAGCAACTTAGTCCGTCAACATGGTGTTAGTTGACCAAATTGCAGACGATGTCCAATCGATCGAGCTTGAACAATAGGCTCAAAAGATGGATACTAGGTGAAAGTTGCGTTTCGAATAATGTGAACCACCTACCGAAGATGAAGTCGTCCAAATCAATTTAGGAGATGTATCATCTCTTAAACTAATATTCATCAGCCAAAGTCTGTCTGGCGATGAACGATAATCTCTTATACAACTTATAAGAGAATACATTGATGTCTTTGCATAGAGCTATGAAGACATGCTAGGCTTGGACCCTAAAGTTGCTATGCACCGCCTAAATATCTCGTCTAAAGCTAAGCCAGTGAAGCAGCAGCAACGACAATTTCAACCAGATATTATGGAGGCCATCGAGAATGAAGTCAAAAAACTTATTGTAAGTGGATTCATTCGCGAAGAATAATACCCTGACTGGGTCGCTAATATCGTGCCAGTCATGAGAAAGAACGATAAAGTTTGAGTCTGCATCGATTACCGTGATTTGAACTCTGCATGTCCGAAAGATAAGTTCCCTCTACCGATCAGCGACGTAATGATCGATAATACTTGCAGCTTCGAGTGGATGTCCTTCATGGATGGGTTCTTAGGCTACAACCAGATCAAGATGTTCTTCGACGATGAGAAGCACACATCTTTTTGAATACCGTTGGGAGTATACTGCTATACGGTGATGCCCTTCGGATTGAAAAATGCAGGGACGACATACCAGCGAGCTATGAACACAATTTTTGCGAACATTTGTGCAAAACAGTGGAATGCTACGTAGACGATTTCGCAGTTAAAAGTTGTCTTAAGGGCAACCACCTCCAAGACTTGAGAACGGTGTTCAAATTAATGCATGCACACCAACTCAAGATGAATCCAACCAAGTCTTTTCTGGGAGTCTCCAGCAGCAAGTTCTTTGGTTTTGTCATCACTTCAAAGGGTATAAATCTTGACCCGGAGAAAGTGAAAGCTATCCTCGATATATATCCCCCAAAAAACTTCAAAGAGCTATGCAAACTTCAAGGAAGGCTAGACTATATCAGACGATTTATTTTGAACCTTTCTGGAAGGTGTCAACCGTTTACTCAGCTTATAAAGAAAGGCATATCTTTCATCTGGACTGAATAATATCAACGTGCACTCGACGACATCAAGAAGTATCTCACAAGCCCTCCAGTATTGGTAGCTCTAATAATGAGGAATCCCTTCTTACTATATGTCCGTGCTATGGACCATTCCTTTGGTGCCCTATTAGATTAGAAGAATGAAGGCGGCCATGAACAGGTAATCTACTACCTCAGCCGCACAATAGTGGGTGCTGAGCACAGATACACACTTGTGGAAAACGAATGCCTTGTACTGGTATTTGCTATTCAAAAGACACGCTACTATGTGTCTGGACAGACTATCCACATCATATCTAAAGTCAATCCTCTTAGAATACTCATGACTAAACCGGGTTCTCTCAATTCCCGTTTAGCTACATGGATAATGTTGTTGACTCTATATGATATGTTGTTCGTTCCTCAAAAGACAGTAAAAGGCCAAGCGTTAGCTGATTTCTAAGCAGCTCATCCGGTACTAGAATCTTCCAAACTCTACGACGAAATCCTCGATGAAGTAGTGGAGTCTAACACCGCAACTGAAAAAAATCCCTATTTGGCGAATGTTCATTGACGGTAGATCAAGAATAGGACCTAAAAGAAATATCATAGTCGGAGTAGGCGTCGTGCTTATGTCACCCGACTATTTGGTTATACATCGTGCATATTCTCTCGTAAAACCCTGCACCAACAACGTGGTCGAATATAATGCCCTATTGATCGGCCTGTAACTGTTAAAACAATTGGGAGTTGACTATCTAGAAGCTTACGGCGATTCTAAGCTAATAGTTAGTCAGGTCCGAGGGGATTATGAAGTTCGTCACGAAGATCTCATCCCCTATCACAAAGCGATAATCGAGTTCGTGTCTACTTTTACCTGATTCTTCATCGAGCACGTGCCTCGATTACAGAATATAGAAGCAGATGCTTTAGCTGGTCTCGCTGCTTCCTTGACCGTCCCCGTAACGACTATAGTTTGTATTACGTATTTTGGTATACGTGTACGTATTTTGATTCATGGCATGTCTCATTGCATGGTTTATTTTGGCATTTCATTTGCTTGGTTCGATTTGCTTGGTTCGGCTTGGCTTGGTTTTTCATATGGACCAACCCCACCTACCATCCCTCTCTCTCTTTATTAGCTGCATGCCCCCTTCTCTCTCCTCATTTACTCCTTCTTCATTAATTTTTCTTCTTCCTCCATTACTCTTCACCTACCAGAGAGAGAGAGAGAGCCTAAGCAAGTGCAGCTTGCTTCATAGAGGAACTTAGTTTTTATTGTTCCATTGTCTTTCCTTTGAAATTCTAAGACACTTTAATACTTAGTTTTTTTAATTTTCATGGTTAAATTCTTGTAGATCTAAGTTTGTTACATTTTCGGATTTCTTGGGTTTTGATCTATCTAACCTTGTTATTTTTAAGTTTTGATGGTTTCATGTTGTAGAGAATTTGATTATGCCCTATTTTGACCTATGGAAGTCTGGATTATGACCCTAAATGAAGGATTCAGGGAGATTTGAAGCCATAGCGTTCCTTAGTTCTTCTTTTCAGAAAGTGGAGAAGAAGAACAGTGCTTGACCGCATAGATTTTTATGTGACAAGTTTTCCTTGGCCGTATGGCAGCCTTAGCCGCATGGCAGTTTCGGCCGCATGGCCTCTGCCGCATGAACTCCCGTATTCTTTAGCCGCATGAACTCCTGAATTCCTCAGCCGTATAAGCTTGTTTCTATTTCCCTGGCCGCATGGCAGTTTCGGCCGCATGAGCCCCAGCCGTATATGCCCGCATGAGCTCCAACCGCATATGCCCGTTCCCTTTCAGCCGCATGGCTCTGCCCGACTGCCAGCCGCATGAACTCCTGCTCCTATTGCCGCATGGCTTGACTTAGCCGCATACGCCCGTATTTCCCGGCCGCATGAGCCTAACTTCCCATTGCCGCATATGCCTGCATTCCCTAGCCGTATGAGCCCGCTCCCCCGAGCCGCATACGACTCTATTTTCTTAACCGTATGACCTTGGCCGCATGGCTCCTGGCAGTTTTCAGCCGCATAAGCTATCTTTAGCTCCGAACCACATGACCCCACTGCCCTTTAGCCGCATAAGACCCCTTCCCATTGCCGTATGGCTTTGTTGCCTTTAACCGCATGCGCCTCGTTCTCCTAGCCGTATGAGCCCTTTTCTTCCTAGCCGCATAAGCCCTTTCCTTCCTAGCCACATGAGCCCTTTTCCTTTCTTTTCGTAGCCGCATAAGCTTATTTTCCCTTAGCCGCAGGGCTCTTTCCATAGTCCTTGTCCTCTTTTATTATTATATTGATATTATTATTATATTGGAATGTTACATTTAGGCTCATGTTTCCTGACCCTCTGTGTAGTTTGGGTCCCTTGATAGAATGCTTGTACCATATAAATTCTAATATGTTCCATGAACACGATAGTGGTCCGCCGTGGCGCACTCTTGACAAGTAGACCTGACATGATATACCTTGATATGTTGTTGTGACAGCTAGCTCGACATGACAAGAATGATTGGCCTGGACACCATAGACGGTTATATTTGTACAAATGAACCCGTATTGTCTTACATCATGTCTTGGATAGGGACCCCTGAATACCACGGTCAGGGGTACCTACTGAAATTGACTAAGGCTAATAACTAGAAAATCCAGTAGTCATGAAGAGATTTTCCAGCTACAGGTAATCCCGTTATCTGGGCACCTCATCATGGGATTTGTAGCCTGCCGTTGAGTAGGACACATTTCCAGCACACTGTCATGTGTTGCACCCACCAAGCTACTTAAGGGTACATGCGTTTCTTGGACGTTATACCCACATGAATTCAATCCCCTAATTGCGTCTAAATAATTTGGATGGTTTGCAGGGTTTGTAGCTGTTGGAATAATCTCATTGCATCTTGCTAGTAACTGGCCTGTGCTAATCCTAGTTAGTTAAAGTATCAAGCCGTACTTATTTGCTTGGCCATGAATGTTGGATGGAGTCTAAGTCTTGCCCTGTTCCGGTACCTGGTTACTTCAATAACATGATTATTTTTGCTTACCTTAACAATAATGATCAGGGGTCAAGTTCTGTTCAGGCGAAGGGTTACAACCCCGGTCCTTGTTTGGTTTAAGGGTTGTAACCTGGCTCCCGGAGCAATTCTGCGTCCTCTCTTCGTTTATTGTCTTATTGCACCCTATGTCATGCTCGTCATGTTCTACTTCACCAACAAGAATTTGAGACGGGTTTCTATTCAGGTGAAGGGTTACAACCCCGGTCCTTGTTTGGTTTAAGGGTTGTGACCTGGCTACCTGAATGGTTTTCTCGTACTTAATTCACTGTTGTTGTCTCTGTTATTATCAGTCTCTTTTATATACATAATCATCTTTAATATCCATTTATGATATGCTGGTTTTAGTTCCTAAGTGAAGCCTCCTTTTGTGGCACTTGCTCTTTCAGGGATCTGACCCAGCTGGTTTTATATGGCCAGATATTGGAGCAGCTCCAGAGGATCTACCTACCTTCCAGCTAGATGGTGACCACCAGGTGTAACCCTGGCAACTAGTGGGTTTATTTTTGGCTCTCCCACTCTATTGTAAAAATATTCTTTTGTGGCGTTTAGCCGACGAGCACGTGTTAGCTCGATTGTATTTTATTTACTATCTGCCTACGGGCTGTAACATGATTGACAAATCCTAGGGTTGATCATGTATGACTGAAACTCTTGCTAGTCTTGATATTTTGTACGACAAGCTTCATGATCATCCAAATGTGTAATGTATGGGACGCCTTGCTATTATATATTTGGAGCTCTGACATCTTGTAACTGTTATTACTTGCTTGAGATTGAGACAATAGGCTTGTTCATGACCATAAGAGACTAATGGCTTGTTGTTAAACCCTCATATATCTAGACAGCTGTGACCGTATAACGAGGTGGATTGCACTTCAATATACGTAGTTGGCTATATAAGCCCCCGCTCTCTAGTATTCTGGTTCTGGGCGTTACATGGTTTAAGTGGTGGCCCATACAGGTCTTGTAAATCAAGATATGTGAGGGTTTACCGAATAGATGTCTCAATCAGTACTCGCCCTTGATCTCTGCTCGTATCCTCTAAATTCCTAAATTCTTGACCTGATCACATGCTTGTATCTTTGATCTATCCTGGTCCTTCCTTATTGTTCGCTATATCGTCTACTTCAGCGGCATTGTTTCTGGTCCTACCGATCGGCAAGGCGGAGCACATCCCGTAGACAAGCAACAACCTGGAGATCGAGCCCAGCAATCAGGAGTAGCCTCCAGAGTCATGCCTACTGGGGGTCAAGAGCCACCAGTTCAGCCAGTCCAGCCTACAGAGCCTGATGATGGCACCTTGGTGGGTCTCATCAGGACATTGTTAGCATCTCAAGATCATCGGGGAGATGCCCTGCACCAGGCAGTACAAGATGCTCTGACCAGAGGAGGTTATCAAGGTAATAGTATGACCAACAGCTTCAAGCGCTTGAACCCTCCCTTCTTCGATGGTAGTGAAGATGCTATTACTGCAGATGCGTGGCTTCAGGACACATAGGTGATTCTAGAAGCAGCCGGGACTCCAGAAGATAAGAAGGTGGCCGTGGTGCGCCTGTAGTTATTAGATCTTGCCCACAGCTGGTGGGTGTCGCAGGCCGTTGGATTAGTGGTACCTGTTGCCTGGATAATATTCCATGAGAGATTCTAGACCAAGTACTTCGATGCTGTAGCTCGGTACGACCTACAGACGAGGTTCACCAATCTGAAGTAGATGGGCAGGACGATCGACGGATATGCGGCCGAGTTTTCGAGACTTAGTCGGTTTGCTTCCACCTTGGTAACGACCGAGTTTAACAGAGCCTAGCGGTTCCAGCAGGGGCTCCATCTAGAGATTCTATTGGCAGTAGAGCAGTTTGAGCATCAGACTTTTGATGCAGTATTGAGATCAGCCAGGAGGCATGAGTACACCTCCCAGAGGATCGTGGACAGGACCGGGGGTCGAAAGCGATACTATAGCCAGATGAATCAGTCTTCAGCACCAGCCCCGACAGCTAGGACTTTAACCATTGGAGCTCAGAGGCGGGCGGGCTCAGTGACGTCAATTCAACATTTAACTCAGACGAACCCTCAGCAGCAGAAGTAGAAGCACTCTTCCGCAGTGGGATGTTCACACTACGGGAAGCCAGGATATTTGGTATCAGCGTGTCGCAGAGTACAGGGTTTGTGCCTGGTTTGTGGTGCCCAGGACCACAGGGTTAGGAACTGCCCTAACAGGGGGAGTTCATCTTTATAAGCCTTCTCTAGTCCTTCAGTAAGGGGGCTAGTTCCAGTACTAGTCCAGTAGCAGCAGCAATACCCATTTTCGAGGCCCTTGTTGCCTCAGGCCCAGGCATTCCAGCAGCAGAGACCGCAGCAGTATGTCCAAGCCCAAGCTCAAATCTAGAATCGCCAGAGAGGTTTTCAGCAGAGGGGGCCGGCACCCAGAGGATATGGTCAAGTGCTGGCTTTGACCATGGGAGAAGAAGGATTGTCACCAAGTGAGGTAGTGGCAGGTACTATTCTCGTTAACACTTTTCTGGCTTCAGTGTTATTTGATTCTGGTGCATCGCATTCATTTATGTCTGCACGATTTGCAACACGGATAGGACTGGAGCCCGAGTCATTATCAGTAAGGCTCAATATACTTACTGGTAACGGTCTTGTGGGAGTAGATAAAGCATTTTCCTCGTGTCGGATCATAGTTAGCAGTAGAGAATTCCCTGCTAGATTGATAGAGTTCCTGATGGCCGATTATGATGTGGTCTTAGGGATGGATTGGTTGAGAGACCAGTATGCTAGGATAGACTGCCATATCGGCAGGGTTATTTTTAGCATTCTAGGCGAGCCAGAGTTTTTCTTTTCCCGAGGTGAAGTTGAACCTTCACCTCCAGTATTACGGATGGTAGTAGCAGCAGTACAGTTACCCCGGATAGTCGAGGAGTTTCCAGATATTTTTTCAGAAGAGCTTCCAGGAATGCCGCCAGAATAAGAGATCGAGTTTACCATCGACTTGATCCAGGGACAGCCCCAGTATCAGAGAGAGTCTATAGGATAGCGCCGCCAGAGTTAGAGATATTGTACAAGATGATTGAAGAACTTAGAACTAAGGGATTCATTCGTGCTAGTGGATCGCCTTGGGGAGCCCCGATGCTTCTTGTAAAAAGAAGGATGGTACGTCCAGATTATGTGTAGATTATTGTACCTTGAACTCAGTGACAATCAAGAACAGATACCCTTTCCCGAGGATAGATGACTTGTTTGATCAACTCAAGGGGGCAGCAGTATTCTCAAAGATTGACTTGCGTTCAGGATATCATCAGATCAGAGTCAGAGAGCAGGACATTCTGAAGTCAGCTTTCAGATATAGATATGGGCATTGGGAGTTCCTTGTTATGCCATTTGGAGCGACCAATGCGCCGGCTGTATTCATGGACCTTATGAATTGTATCTTCATGCCTTATTTGGATCAGTTCGTGATTGTGTTCATAGACGACATCCTGGTCTACAGCAAGAGTGAGGCGAAGCATGAGCAGCATCTCAGAGTTGTCCTCCAAATTTTCAAAGAGCACCAGTTGTATGCCAAGTTCAGTAAATGCAAGTTCTGGCTCGATCGCATTTCATACTTGGGTCATATCATCACCAGAGGAGGAGTAGAAGTGGATCTCCAGAAGATCGTGGCTATTGAGACATGTCCAGTACCCAGCACGATGGTAGAAGTTCGGAGTTTTCTTGGTTTAGCCGGCTACTACTGGCAATTTGTTTCAGACTTTGCTCAAATTTCAGCACCATTGACCCAGTTGACCCGTAAGGATGTGCAGTTTGCTTGGACAGCAAAGTATCAGGATTCTTTTGAGAAGTTGAAGTGAGACTTGATAACGACACCCATTCTCACGCCTCCAGATGGAACCGGGGGATTCTCAGTGTATTGTGATACTTCCGACAGAGGTTTAGGATGTGTTCTGATGCAGCATAGAAAGGTAATAGCTTATGCGTCACATCAACTTCATGATTATGAGAAGAATTACCCAACCCATGACATGGAACTGGCAGCAGTAGTATTTGTACTTAAGCTCTGGAGACACTACTTGTATGGAGATAGGATATAGATTTTCACCGACCACAAGAGCTTGAAGTATGTTTCAACTTAAAAGGATCTTAACATGCGTCAGAGGAGGTAGCTAGAGCTACTTGTGGATTATGATGTCAACTTGCAGTATCACCCAGGGAAGGCCAACGTCGTAGCAGACGCATTGAATAGAAAAGCCGAAGTTTATTTCCTAACAACGCAACCAGAATTATTAACAGATCTTTAGAAGATAGGAATAGAAGTTATCCTTCATACCAGTGTGGCACTGATAGCCAGTATACGAGTTCAGTCCACTATAGTCGAGAGGATCCGGATGGCACAGTCAACAGATTCCAAGCTTCAGCGGCTCAGAACAGAGTGTGAGGCAGGACGAAGAACAGAGTTATGTATCCATGAGGACGGTATACTTTGACATGGAAGGCATCTTTGTGTACCCAGTGTTGATATCAGATAGGAGATCATGGTAGAGGCTCACAGTTCTCAGTATTCGGTTCATCCCGGTGGTACTAAGATGTATCGTGATATCCGTCAGCACTTTTGGTGGAATGCCATGAAGAAAGAGATAGCCCAGTTTGTCTCTCGGTGTCTGATTTGCTAACAAGTTAAAGCTGAACATCAGAGGCCGGCTGGACTTCTTCAGCCCTTGCCAATTCCAGAATGGAAGTGGAAGCATATAACCATGGATTTTGTGACTGGATTACCTAAGTCCCCGGCAGGTAGAGATGTTATTTGGGTTATTATAGACAGGCTCACGAAGGTGGCTCACTTTCTTTCTTTCAAAATTGGTCAGTCGACGGCTCAGCTAGCAGAGATATACCTCAGGCAGATCGTCAGATTTTACGGTATACCAGTAAGTATCACCTCGGATAGAGATTCAAGATTTATGTCGCACTTTTGGCGCAGCCTGCAAGAGAGTTTGGGAACTCACCTCCAGTTCAGCTCAGCTTATCATCCGCAGACAGATGGTCAGTCAGAGCGTACCATACGAACCTTGGAAGATATGTTGAGATCTTATACATTCGACTTCGGTGGTTCATGGGAAGATCACCTGCACCTGGTGGAGTTCTCGTACAACAACAGTTTCCAGGCCAGTATCTAGATGGCACCATTCGAGGCACTATATGGTAGAAAGTGTAGATCTCCGCTAGCATGGGATGATGTTGGTGAGAGACAGATGCTCGGTCCGAAAATGATTGCTCAGACAGTTGAGGTGGTCAGAAGAGTCAGAGATCATCTTCGCATTGCGCAAGATCGCCAGCGTCATTGGGCCGATTCTTATCGACGTTCCCTTGAATTTTCTGTCGGTGACCATGTATTCCTGAGGATTTCGCCTAACCGTGGCGTCATTCGTTTCGGAATACGAAAAAAGCTTAGTCCCAGATATATATGATCGTTCGACATCCTGGAGCGAGTAGGAGATGTGTCCTATCGTCTCGCTCTTCCGCCATCGTTACGTGAGGTACATGATGTCTTCCATGTATCCCAATTGTGACGGTATATCCTGAACCCGAGCTATATCCTGGATCATTCTGAATTGGTTGTTGGTACCAACCTTTCGTATGAGGAGAGGCCCGTGTCTATATTGGATCGGAGAGAGGAGATAATCAAGAACAAGACTATTAAGTTAGTCCGTGTTGCTTGGGGTCATCACTCTTTGGGTGAGTCAACGTGGAAGAGGAAGGATGATATTCGATCATGATATCCTGACCTGTTTGACTCGTAAGGTATAATGTCTTTCTTATGCTTTATGCTCTCAATTCCTTGCTTGAACGAATGATTACATGATAGACTGCTTGGTATAGCTTGTCTGTGATTGGTATATCTTGTCCTTGCCTCTTTAGCCTCTTGATTAAATTCTGAGGACGGAATTATTTTAAGATAGACAGAGTTGTAACGACCAAAGTTTGTATTACGTTTTTGGTATACGTGTACGTATTTTGATTCATGGCATGTCTCATTGCATGGTTTATTTTAGAATTTCATTTGCTTGGTTCGATTTGCTTGGTTCGACTTGGCTTGGTTTTTCATGTGGATCAACCCCTCCTACCACCCCTCTCTCCCTTTATTAGCCGCATGCCCCCTTCTCTCTCCTTATTTACTCCTTCTTTGTTAATTCTTCTTCTTCCTCCATTACTCTCCACCTACCAGAGAGAGAGAGAGAGAGAGAGAGAGAGAGAGAGAGAGAGAGAGAGCCTAGGCAAGTACAGCTTGCTTTATGGAGGAACTCAGTTTTTATTGTTCTATTGTCTTCCTCATGAAATTCTAAGACACTTTAGTACTTAGTATTTTCAATTTTCATGGTTAAATTTTTGTAGATCTAAGTTTGTTATATTTTTAGATTTTTTGGGTTTTGATCTATCTAACCTTGTTATTTTTAAGTTTTGATGGTTCCATGTTGTAGAGAATTTGATTCTGCCCCATTTTTACCTATAGAAGTTTGGATTATGACACTAAATGAAGGATTCAGGGAGCTTTGAAGCCATGGCATTCCTTAGTTCTTCTTCTTGGAAAGTGAAGAAGAAGAACAGTGCTTGGCCGCATGGATTTTCATGCGGTAATTTTCCCTTGGCCGTATGGCAGCCTTAGCCGCATGGCAGTTTCGGCCGCATGGCCTCAGCCGCATGAACTCCCGTATTCTTTAGCCGCATGAACTCCTGAATTCCTCAGCCGCATAAGCTCGTTTCCACTTCCCTGGCCGTATGGCAGTTTCGGCCGCATGAGCCACAGCCGCATATGCTCGCATGAGCCCCAGCCTCATATGCTCGTTCCCTTTCAACCGCATGGCTCTGTCCGACTCCCACCCGTATGAACTCCTGCTCCTATTGCCGCATGGATTGACTTAGCCGCATACGCCCGCATTCTCTGGCCGCATGAGCCTAACTTTCCACTACCGCATATGCCCGTATTCCCTAGCCGCATGAGCCCGCTCTCCCGAGCCGCATAAGACTCTATTTTCTTAACCGCATGACCTTGGCCACATGGCTCCTGGTAGCTTTCAGCCGTATAAGCTATCTTTAGCTCCGAGCCACATGACCCCACTGCCCTTCAGCCGTATAAGACCCCTTCCAATTGCCGCATGGCTTTGTTGCCTTTTGTCGCATGCGCCTCGTTCTCCTAGCCGCAGAGCCCTTTTCTTCCTAGCCGCATGAGCCATTTCCCTCTCTTTTCCTAGCCGCATGAGCTTGTTTTCCCTTAGCCGCATGGCTCTTTCCATAGTCCTTGTCCTCTTTTATTATTATATTGATATTATTATTATTATATTGGAATGTTACATTTATGCTCATGTTTTTTGACCCTCTGTGTAGCTTGGGTCCCTTGATAGAATGCTTGTACCATATAAATTTTGATATGTTCCATAAACACGATAGTGGCCCGCCGTGGCGCACTCTTGACAAGTAGACCTGACATGACATACCTTGATAGCTGTTGTGACAGATAGCTCGACATGACAAGAATGATTGGCCTGGACACCGTGGACGATTGTGTTTGTACAAATGAACCAGTATTGTCTTGCATCATGTCTAGGATGGGGACCCCTGAATACCACGGTCAAGGGTACCTACTGAAATTGACTAAGGCTAATAACTAAAAAATCCAATAGTCATAAAGAGATTTCCCAGCTACAGGTAATCCCGTTATCTGGGCGCCCCATCATAGGATTTGTAGCCTGCCGTTGAGTAGGGCACATTTCCAGCACACTATCATGTGTTACACCCACCAAGCTACTTAAGTGTACATGCGTTTCTTGGACGATGTACCTACATGAATTCAATTCCCTAATTGCTTCTGGATAACCTGGATGGTCTGCAGGGCTTGTGGCTGTTGGAATAATCTCATTGCATCTTGCTAGTAACTAGGCCTGTGATAACCCTAGTTAGTTAAAGTATCAAGTCGTACTTATTTGCTTGGCCGTGAATGTTGGGTGGAGTCTAAGTCTTGCCCTGTTCCGGTACCTGGTTACTTCAATAACATGATTATTTTTGCTTACTTTAACAATAATGATCAGGGGTCAAGTTCTGTTTAGGCAAAGGGTTACAACCCCGGTCCTTGTTTGGTTTAAGGGTTGTAACCTGTCTCCCTGAGCAGTTCTCCGTGCTCTCTTCGTTTATTGTCTTATTGCACCATATATCATGCTCGTCATGTTTTACTTCACCAACAGAAATTTTAGACGGGTTTCTATTGAGGTGAAGGGTTACAACCCCAGTCCTTATTTTGTTTAAGGGTTGTGACCTGGCTACCTGAATGGTTTCCTCGTACTTAATTTACTGTTGTTGTCTCTGTTATTATTAGTCTCGTTTATATACGTAATCATCTTTAACATCCATTTATGTTATGCTGGTTTTAGTTCCTAAGTGAAGCCTCCTTTGTGGCACTTGCCCTTTCTGGGATCTGATCCAGCTGGTTTTGTATGGCCAGATATCGGAGCATCTCCAGAGGATCTACCAGCCTTTCAGCCAGATGGTGACCACCAGACGTAACCCTGGCAACGATTTGTTTTGTTTTTGGCTCTCCCACTCTATTGTAAAAATATTCTTTTGAGGCGTTTAGCCGACGAGCACGTGTTAGCTCGATTGCACTTTATTTACTGTCTACCTACATGCTGTAACATGATTGACAAATCCTTAGGTTGATCATGTATGACTGAAACTCTTGCTAGTCTTGACATTTTGTACGACTAGCTTCATGATCATCCAAATGTGTAATGTATGGGATGCCTTGATATTATATATTTGGAGCTCTGACATCTTGTAACTGTTATTACTTTCTTGAGATTGAGACAATAGGCTTGTTCATGACCATAAGAGACTGATGGCTTGTAGTTAAACCCTCATGTATCTAGACAGCCGTGACCGTATAGCGAGGTGTATTGTACTTCAATATACGTAGCTGGTTATGTAAGCCCCCGCTCTCCAGTATTCTGGTTATGGGGCGTTACAGTCCCTACCAAGACTCAGCAGTCGATCACAGTATCTGGTCGGGAACTATTTCGTGTAAAAGATGCCTTGCATATTCATCACATTTACATAATGGAAACAAATGTCGATGTTAAATACAGGAGATTTCCTTTCATAGACTACGCCATCTATGGAATCCTTTCTGAGGACCCAAAGGAAGCAGTGTCTATCCAAAGGTGATCCCTCAGATTTTACTATGACACAGCTACCAAGATGCTGTACCGCCGCTCTTACGGGCTACTGTTACGATGTTTATCAGACACAGAAGCCAAACATGCACTCCGGGAGGCTCACGACAGAGTTTGTGGTGCACATAAACCAGGCCCCAAATTACAAGATCGCCTCAGATGAATGGATTATTATTGGCCCACGATGATAGCAGATGATGTTGAATATACAAAGAAGTATAGGGCTTGTTAGTTCTACGTCGATTTCATTCATCAACCTTTAGAGTTTCTACACCCGACGACAGCATCTTGGCCTTTTGAAGCCTGGGGTATGTACGTTATAGGCCCAATCAGCCCACCATTTTCCAGAAGACATCGGTTCATCCTAGCCATAACTAATTACTTCTCTAAATGGGTAGAAGATATTCCGCTCACCGAAGTGAAGGCGTCAAACGTGATCAGTTTTATCAAACATCACGTTATCTACCGCTTCGACCTACCTCGCAGGATCATCCATAATAATGGTCCACAATTCGCAAGCCATGCATTCTATCGGTTCTGCGATAGGAATCAAATCTAGAATATAGCCTCTACTGCCTACAATCCAGCGGCTAATGGGTTAGCAAAAGCCTTCAATAAAACCATCATTAAACTTCTCAAGAAGTTCATGTCTTCAAACAAGCATGATTGGAATGAGAAGCTCGGCGAATGTCTCTAGGCCTATCGTACAACGGTCCGGACTCCAACAGACAGTACGCCATTCTCTCTGGTTTATGGAAGCGAAGCAGTTATTCCCCTATAAATCCAGATTCCTTCTCTTCGAGTAGCCTTAGCCAGTGAGTTGACTGTCGAAGAAAGCCACCGTCTGCGACTATAGGAGCTCGAAGCGCTAGACGAAAAATGCTTGTTAGCTCAGCAGCGCATTGAGCTATACCAAGCACGCCTTTCCAGAGCCTTTAATAAAAAGGTGAAGGAAAGAATCTTCCAAGTTGGTGATCTAGCCTTAGCAGTGAGAAGACCAATGGTCATGACGTACAAAACAAAAGGAAAATTTTAGCCTAAATGGGAAGGTCCTTTCGTTATAGAATCAGTGTATTCTAACGGTACGTACCGACTAACCAAGCCTGATGGTGACTTGCACATGATGTCTATCAACGGCAAGTTCCTGAAGAAATATTGTGTAACCTTTTGTCAATAATGTTCACATATGTAAATATACAGTACAATGTTTATATGATTCAAAAAATTATCTAATTATTATCCGTAATTCAAGAGTCTTAAATACGCCTTGGATAATAGGTCCTTTGAATTATTTCTCCAGTGGAATCATTTTCGTTTTTGACTCTGCCCAAACTCGGTTTGACGAAAATAAGTCACGTCCCTATTACATCTGAATTATTTTCTGATAATTATTTTCCCAGTGAAATGATTAAGAAACATTTTGTCACATCCATATTGTTTGCCATTGATTGTAAAAGTACAGAATAATTTTATAGGAGGACTGAACTTAGACTCACAATACAAACTCGCTCGTACAAAGAAAGCCTAGGAATGAAAAACCTAGGTACATCAATCTAAGTACGATTATTTATTTTTGATTCTGAGGGGTGACGGTAGAGGCTCGGGAAAGCGAGGCAGCTCTGCCTTACTCCTTGGACGATCGAACGTAGCCTTGGCTCTAATGAAGAAATGCTCTCGGAATGTGTGGAGAGACTCTTCTGTGCGTGCCTTTTTCTCTCTGTGTGTCCAGCCGGGGCCTTTTTTGTAAGAGAATGGCACCTTGCTATTTATAGGAGTGGGGTGTGATCATTAGGGTTTGCAATGATTACCTCTTGAAAAGTCGGCAGTTTGGGAATTAATTACCATTTTCCTTGATCCTGTTTTATTGGTAATTAATCTGGGCTGTTAATCTTGATTGCAATAAATCTGGGCAGCTAATGTTGATTGTGCCAAATCTGTATGGACAATTAATGTTGATTGCTACGAATCTTCGTGATCTGTTATGACAAGCTCGGATCTCCTGCCACGTGTTCAATCTGCTTGATTACAACAAATCTGATTTGATCCGGGTAATTATGATGATTGCACTAAATCTGGTTGTTGGGATTTGTTGATAGTAACAAATCTGATTGGATAAATCTTGATTGATTTGGTGCCACATGTCCAACTAACATTATGCTGCGAGCCGTAGGGACGCGGGGGGAACTGATCCTCTGCCACGTATCCTAATCGCGAGCCACAGGGACAGGGTGTCTTGACAGAGCCGTATGAGGGTGGCTTCTCAGGATTTGAACCGCATGAAGGTGGCAGCTGCATAGGTATGGCCTCCAAAATCTGAGCCGCATGAGGGTGGTTTCCAACTGAACCGCATAAGGCTGGCCATGTATCAAGGCTGCATGGGCGTGGCCTCTCAGTATTTGAGCCGCATGGAGATGGTCTCCGTGATCCGAGCCGCATGAGAGTAGCATCCGCATGGGGTGGCTTCTCAGGATTTAAGCCGCATGAAGATGGCCTCCATGATCCGAGCCGCATGAGTGTAGCGGCCGCATGGGGTGGCTTCCACCTGAACCGCATGCGGCTGGCCACGTGTCAAAGCTGTATGGAAGACTTTGGGATTTGATGGATCGTGCCAGCTATAAAGATTTTTTTTGTTTCCCTAGGAGCATGCCTTTATGTCAGAGTCATCATTGCAGCTTTATGTCAGAGCTGTCAGTTCACCTTTATGTCAGAGCCGCCTTGTTGTGTCAGAGCATTAACTGAGGCCGCTGCTTAATGGCCAGCTGTAGAGGCGAGCCGCATAATCCCATGAGCCGCATGGCTATGTTGGCGACTTTTGAGCCGCATAAGACTCTTGAGCCGCATGAAGCTCTGAAAGATTCTTTGAACCGCATGAGACTCCCTCTGTTTTGAGTCACATGGATTTTCCTGTTCTTTTCTATGCTTCTACAAGACCCGCTTCAAACTTTTCAATTTATAAAATTGAAATACTTTGAATAAGAAGCATGGTTATGTCCACAAAAGCTCTTCTGGCCGTATAGGATGTTCTGGCCGCATGGACTTCTTAGCCGCATTGCCTTCTTGGCCGTATGGACTGCCTGGCCGCATGGACTTCCTAGCCGCGTGGCCTTCCTGGCCGCATGGACTTCCTAGCCGCATAGATCGCTCTAGCTGTATAGACCGTTCTAGCCGCACACTGTATTTTCTGCCATGTAGGCATCATTAATTACCCTTGAGCCGTCTTTTGAGGGAATCCCAAGAGTCGGTTCATTAAATATTTAGATTTTGTGCTTTGATGAATCTCCTTTATGAGAAGGGACAAAATCCTAAGAGTCGGTTTTGCCTGCAGCACACGACCTGAAGCGTTCATCGGTCCACGTGCCTCCCCTTTGTCCTCCTATAAATAATAGTAATTTGGAGAAAGAAACTCTTTACTCTCTTTCCCAATTTAAGATCTTCTTGCCCTAACTGTCGTCCTCTTCTTCTTCTTCTTCGATCAACGATGGCCCCCAAGACTTCCAAGGCTGCGGCGAAGGGTAAGGGAGTGGCTTCTACGTCGACTGCGGCGTCTGAAGTTCATCCCGACGTTCACCCCGCCATTGCTGGTAAGGGTTTTGGCAGAAATTGTACAACTCAGAACTTCCACCATCATGGCTATGTCGCATATTTTATGCGCGGGCCTTCTTCGTCTTCATAAATCTGTATACTGTGCTATGTGTGCCACATGTGCATCCCATATTCGAGCCGCATGAGGGTATGCCCCATGTCCGAGCCGCATGATAGCCGTCTTGCGGCCGCATGAGCACCTTGCAATTTGAACCGCATAAGGGCCTGTTGAACAGAACCGCATAAGTCCCTCTGAGCAGAGCCGCATGAAGTCCCATTAAATAGGACCGCATAAGCCTCCCTTTGAACTGTACCGCATAAGCTCATCTAGACTGGGCCGCATAAGGCTCCGCTAATCAAAACCGCATAAGCTCCATCGAAACAGTGTCGCATGAAGCTACGCTGAGCCGAGCCTCATAAGCCCATCTGAACTGGGCCGCATAATGCCCTGGCCATCTTCTAACTTTGTTTCTTTTATCTTTGATTCTTGCAGCATCCCTGCCGAAGGCTGAGATCATTGTGAAGGAAGAGCTGCTGCCTCCTTTTATCAAACAAAAGTCATCACACATTAAGGAGGAGGTGATACCAAAATCAGAGGAACAAAAAGAAGAGTTGGCGCCGATAGGGGAGGGAAACACTCCCAACATTAAAGTTGCTGTAAAGGAGGAGCCCCAGTCTGAAGGTGGTAGTATTGGGAGCTCTGATCCTTCTGTTCCGGACGAGGATCTTACTCAAATAGATTCTTCAAATGAAAAATGGTTGAGGGAATGGTATATGCGCCCCCGCAACTAGGATTCATGGGCTTCTATAAATGTCCATCTTTGTCTTGATATTTTTTGTCTGTCTTTAGCTGTAGTTTGTGTTTTGCTTCTTTTGGACATCAATGTAATCTTTTTTCTTCTTGTCTGAATGAAATAATAGAGAACTTTTCTGGCTTGCTCATGAGATGTAGTCATGTGAATGTAACTGATTTTGAATGAACAGAATACATTCGATCTATTCTTTGCTTGTAGTAGTTTCCCTAATAGGAGACTTTTGGTGGACCTATTATCCTTGGCGTACCCTGGTTCTGGATACGGATAATAAGATGAGAGAGAACCAACATACTTACTCAGAGGTAATGAGGACATGGCAGGAGTGGGCTTCATGAAGGGTACATAGAACAACTCAGAGGTAATGAGGACGTGGAAGTTCTATATGAGGGACGGTTTATTTTTGATGGAAGTGAAAACAACTCAGAGGTAACATCGACGTGGTTGTTTCGAAGAATTTGTGGATCTGTTACCCTTTTTGTGTACTGACAGTACGGGTATTTGATCATAAGGAGGGAGCTCTTTTAGGAAGAAAGTTCAGAGGTATAATCATACATGACTTACTACCTAAAAGACGTGATATAGATTCATCTGTAGTGACCAGAGTGTAAGTTTAGCGGTATCTGCGGGTACATAACTCCACAATCTAGGAGATTTAGGATCAGAATATAAGTTCAGCGGTACTAGAGGGTACGTAACTCGTCATTCTGGGAAATTTGGAGTCGGAATGTGAGTTCAGCGGTACCAGAGGGTACATAACCCAATAATCTGGGAGATTTAGAGTCAGAATGTAAGTTCAGCGGTACCAGAGGGTACATGACTCGTCACCCTAGGAGATTTGGAGTCAGAATATAATTTCAGTGGTACCAGAGGGTACATAACCCAACAATCTGGGAGATTTGGAGTCAGAATATAAGTTCAGCGGTACCAGAGGATACATAACTCAACATCCTGGGAGATTTGGAGGATGTCATTTCAGACGTAATACTTCTTTAGGAACTTGCCGTTGATGGAAAACATGAGCAAGTCTCCATTTTGTTTTGCGAGGCGGTAAGCTCCATTGGAGAATACAACATCGATGCTGAACGGGCCTTCCCACTTTGGCTGGAACTTGCCGGCAGTTTTGTAAGTCATAACCATCGGCCTCCGAACTGCTAGAACGAGATCGCCCACTTGGAATGTTCTGATTTTAACCTTCTTGTTGAAGGCCCCCAAGATACATTCTTGGTACAGCTCGATTCATTGTTAAGCTAACAGGCGCTTCTCATCTAGGGCCTCCAACTCTTGTAGTCGGTGATGATGATTATCATCTGTTGTTAATCGATAGGTGAGGGCGACACGGAGTAAAGGGATTTGAGTCTCCAGTGGGAGAATTGTCTCACTTCCGTATACCAGAGAGAATGGTATATTTCCGGTGGCAGTCCGTACTGTAGTACGGTACGCCAATAAGCATTCGCCAAGCTTTTCATTCCAGTCGCGTTTGTTTGATGACACAAACTTCTTGAGAAGCTTGATGATTGTTTTGTTGAATGCTTCAGCCAGACCATTAGTTGCCGGGTCGTATGGTGTTGAAGCAATATTCTGGATTCGATGTTTGTCGTAAAACTGATAGAAGGCGTGGCTTGCGAACTGCGGACCATTATCGTAGATGATCCTTCGGGGCAGTCCAAAGCGATAGATGACGTGATGCTTGAGGAAGCTGATCACTTTTGAAGTCTTGACTTTTGCCAGCAGAATAGCCTTCGCCCATTTGGAAAAGTAATCTGTGATTGCGAGTATGAAGCAGTATCCTTGGGACGAAGGCGGAGTGATCGGACCAATAATGTCCATTCCCCATGCTTCGAATGGCCAGGATGCCACCATCGGATGTAGAAACTCGGATGGCTGGTGGATGAAATCTGCGTGGACTTGGCAAGCTTTGCACTTTCTTGCATAGTCTATCGTATCGGCAGCCATTGTGGGCTAGTAATAGCCCATTCGGCGAAGGCGATCCTGTAGTTTCGGGCCAGGCTGATGGGCCCCATAGATGCCATCATGAGCTTCATGCACGGCTTCTTTGGCTTCTGTATTTGACAGACACCGAAGCAGTAATCCATCGTATGATCGTCGATATAGCATTTTTGTCTCCGTATCATAGAAGAATCTGAGGGAGCGCCTTCTGAAAGACGTGGTTTCCTTTGGATTTTCTGGTAGGATATCGTAGACAACGAAGTCGATGAATGGTTGTCTCCAGTCTGGTGCTTCGTCGACAATCAGAGCGGAGTAACTCTCAACACATTGAACATTATCCTTAGGACAGACCAATTCACGGCCTATTATGTCAACCAAGTGGTGAGCATGATTCGGAACTGCTAAGGAAGCGGCAAGACCTGCTAGGGCAACGGCTTCAATATTCTAGAGCCTGGGAACGTGTTTTATGAAAAACCCCTCCAAGGACGAGATGATGTCAATCGCTATTTGGTGATAGGGGATCATGTCTTCATGACGCACTTCGTAGGAGCCCCGGATCTGGTTAACGATTAGCTGCGAATCGCCGTATGCTTCAAGGTACTCTACCCCTAGCTCCTTCGTAAGTCGGAGGCCAATGACCAAAGCATTGTACTCGGCCACATTGTTTGAGCAGGGCTTCGTGAGGGAATAAGCCCGATTGATCACCAACCCGGAGGGCGAAATCAGCACCACTCTCACTCCATCGACAATGTTGCCCTTGGGCCCAGTTCTAGAAGCGCCATCGAAGAACATTCGCCATACAGTATTGTGGGAGGCCATATTTGAATCGGCGACCTCATTTGGAATCTTCTCGTCTATTCTGGTTGACTCAGAACCTGGATGAGCTGCTAAAAAGTCTCCCAAAGCTTGACCTTTAACAGCCTTTTGTGGGACGAAGATCATGTGGTAGGGAGACAATAATATCGCCCAGGTAGCGAGGCGGGAGCTGAGTGCATCTGGCTTGGTCATGAGGACCCTGAGGGGGTTAACTCTTGATACGACATGGATGGTTTTTCCCATGACATAGTGTCGCATCTTCTGAATGGCAAACACCAGAGCAATGTACTCCATCTCCACGGCAGTATATCGATGTTCCGGCCCCATCATCATTCGGCTGAGGTAATATATAGCTTGCTCATGGCCCACATCATTGTTTTGTGCTAGTAAAGCACCAAGAGAGTGCTCCATTGCTCGCACATAGAGCAGGAATGGTTTTCCAGCAACCGGGGCTACTAGGACTGGAGGGTTTGACAAATATTCTTTGATGCTGTCGAAGACGCACTGGCATTCTTCATCCCATACAAATGAAACACCCTTCTTCATTAGGTGGGTGAATGGTTGACATCGTCTGGAGAGGTTAGAGATAAACCTCCTGATGTAGGCCAGCCTCCCTTGAAGGCCTCTGAGTTCGCGGAGATTTTTCGTGGGACCCATCTCCATGATTGCCTCCGTCTTCTCAGGGTCTATGTGGATTCCCTGGGTAGTAATTATAAAACCCAAGAACTTCATGCTGGATACTCCCAAGAAGGATTTCATGGAATTTATTTTCAAATTGTGCGCTCGTATCAGGTCGAACACTGTCCTCAGATCATGCAGATGATCTTTTTTATAGTAGCTCTTGATGGCGATGTCGTCGATGTAGCATTCCACTATCTTACAAAAGTGGTCTCTAAAGATGATACTCATAGATCTTTGATAGGTGGCGCCAACATTCTTTAAACCGAAAGGCATGACTGTGTAGCAGTATGTGCCAATTGGTGTTCGAAATGATGTGTGCTTTTCGTCCTCAGGGAACATCTTGATTTGGTTGTACCCCAAAAAACCATCCATGAATGACATACGCTCAAAGCCACAGGTGTTGTCAATCATGATGTCTGTGATAGGGAGGGGGAACTCATCCTTTGGACACGCCTTATTCAGATTACGAAAGTCGATACAGATTCGAATCTTTCCATTCTTCTTGAGGACTGGTACTATGTTGGCGATCCAGTCTGGATGCTGTTCCTCGCGGATGAAGCTGCTGGCTATCAGTTTGTTGACCTTAGCTTCAATGGCATTCATGATGTCAGGGCGGAACCGTCGTTGCTGTTGCTTGACCGATTTTGCGTCTGGACGGATGTTGAGTTTGTGAAGTGCAACCTCGGGGTTCAGTCCTGGCATATCTTCGTAGCTCCACGCGAACACATCGATGTATTCTCTAACGAGTTGTAGTAGCGATTCCTGCTCTTCTTCTGTCAGACTTTTGCTGACGAAGATGGGTTTTGGAGAAGACTCATCACCAAGATTGACTTGCACAACCTCATCTTCGGTGGGAGGCTCTCTTTGCTCGAACCGCTTCTCCCATTGTGCATCTAGCTGTTGTGCCCACGGCTCCAACTCAAGAAGTTCAGGAATGTCTTCATCTTCTTCCTAGGCATCGACAAATGCCATGTTGACGGACAAGACTTGTCTGAGTACTTTCTCGATGCTGACATCTGAGTCAGAAGTTGGTGATCCGGTTGAGTGTGAATGCCAATCGCATTCCTCATCCGAGCTTTCAGGTGTCGTCGTGGGTGTAACATAACCTAGCCTACATCTGGTCTTGTTGTAGTAATCCCGTGGTTTTCCAGCTGGGACAGGCAATTGTAAGGGTAATCGCCGTCCAGTGCCGTAGTTCAAGCCTGGCGTAGTTTCCAGATCATACCCCTATTTTTGTATGAGGTACTTGGATCGAAAACTATATAGGTAAAGGGGCAGTCTCCCAGTGTCGGGTTCGAGATCAACTTCTTCTATCCTGAAGGGTTGTGGATCATTCTTCCGGCCGAAGATGATTGGATGATCCTCTCCCTCGACTATACGGTAAGCATCTTCCACTGGAGTAAGTTGGTTTGCGGTGTAGACATTTGTCACCTGTGTGTGCAAGTGGGTGCCTATACCGTGTTCTATAGCATACATTGTACAAAGCTTATTAAGCTCTAGGTAGTTCAAAGATAACCCTTTATTGATAAAGTAAGGTATCTTTTCCAGTGGGATTACATCATCTGCGGATGGGACACCAGTGTGAGCAGCCACATACTTGGCCAGCTCTGACTCTTCTTCAGCCACCTCCTGTGTCAATGAAGACTGAGAGGATGTCTTGGGCAACTTAATCATCAGGGGCTCCACAGGTGGAGCAGAACTTGGAGTTGTTGGCGTACTAGTGACCTCCAGTTTGGTGCTCGGAGCTAGGCGGGGAGTTGTTGGCTGGCTAGCGACCCCTAACTTAGCGCTCGGCTGCCGATTTATTTTGGGAAGGCAAATTATCATCGGCTTGATGGAGGGGTTGAGCTCCCCTGTTTGTTGCTGGCTAGCTCTAGGCAGCTTGATTGTCAGTGGCTCTTTCGTGGATCTTGGCGCCTGGAATCATACACTCACGTATGATTAGCCAGGCCAAACATTGTATCAAGTTCTAAGCCGATAACATGTTGAAACTAATACTAAACTCACATAGATATAGTTCCAGATTTTTGTACATGATATATACTGTTTTCTTGTTCTTACATTCAGTTACAGTCTTGACATGTCTTACCATGATTCATGTACACATTATTTTACCTCGTATATTCTCTCTATTTACTGCTATATTTTTAATATCGTCTAACTAGAACTGTTATTTGAGATTTGTGCTCGTTCCATCCTGACTGGATATGTTGATAAAATTTTAGGAGTAGTTGTGCCCTCAGTATTGGACTTTATGATGTTGCTAGCTGAGGTGGATCTCACTATTCTTCTATGTGAGTTGCCTGATAGTTATCCTTAGTCTTGTTGTTCCTTCTTTATTTTTCTGTCTTATGATCATTGAAGATTCTAGTTGTTCTAGTGATATTGTTATTATTTCTTGTCTTATCTTCCTTAGTTTTCGTGATGTGATATGAGTACATTTCTAGTTATGGTTATTTAGATGTGGTAGTTAGTATAGTATACTTGACAGCATTCTACCGCCGATACTGCGGCGGAGGTACGATGTAGCCTACGTATTCGTACCCGTATATCCGGGTGCGGGTCGTGACACCTGGCTAGACCTTGGCAGCTGGATTGTCATCTGCCCCTCTTGTGCAGAGAGGCTGATTATATCCTTACGCAGAGTGGCTGTAAGTGGTGTAGTTCTGCCAGGTTTACGGGCTTGAAGGTGGATCGTCAGAGGTTCTTCCGATCCAGTTGTCGCCTCAGTTGGAGCTTGAGTATCTCCTTCGACAAGGTGCCTTTTTGTCTTCTCGTACAAGCATGAGTCAGAGTAGTAGGATTCGACCCCTTTAAAGGGATCGATGTCGGTAAATTCTGTCCTCACGAAGCCGTGCTTGTCGACGTTCTTGAAGCACTGGTGCAGTATGGAGGGAATGATCATGTAATCGTGTATCCAAGGACGTCCCAGGATAATGTTGTATGAAGTGTCCGTATCTATGACATAACAGGTCACTTCTGACTGAAGGTCGCCGATTTGGCACTTCAAGCGAATCTTTCCGATTGGGTAGCTTCTGTCTGAATTGAAACCGCTGATGGCGGTGCTTATCGGCGTCAGGCGATGCATTAGAATGCGCAGATGGTGTAGTAGGGTCTTGAGGATGATGCTTATGGAAGAACTGAGATTAATATACATCCGATCCACCTTGATATCGCCATTGTACCTAGTATAATACAGAGGGCGATCGTGCATGTTAGTCTTGATAAGCATATCCTGCAGAGTGAAGACAATGTTGGGTATTGCACCGTACAAGCGCTGTCTTGAAGATCTGCAGGCGAGCTCTCCCCAGTGAGATTGGACTGAGCCAGATATGCATCGGTATTCTGGAGTGCCTCGCTCAGTACGACGTGAACATCTTTGGAGAGTCTCAGGAGTTCGTATAGTGATAATTTGGCCGGTGTGTTGGCCAATTGTGCCAAGATGTCAAAGTTGTAGGGCCTCTCCAGCCCATGAGGCGTCTCTATTCGGAGCGGTTTGTCGAAGCGAGTCTCCTTTGGCCTAGGCTTGCGATCGTCGAAGGATGAGAAGGTCCTGGAGCATCAGCAGCTGTTGGCTGATGATCTTCAGCCGAGTTACCCGGTGAAGGTTGGGTTTGTGCGCCAGAGCGGATAACAACAGCAGTAGCTTCTTCGACCTCTGCCGAGATTGTGCGGCATGATTTGACTTTTCCACTCTTCTTCTTGCTGGTGGAGGGTGGTGCGAACTGTGTCACTTTAGGAACCAGGTCCGGATGGACCCACATGACCTCCCTTCGTGATGTGGTAAGGGGCACTAGACCAACAGCCTGGTCTCGGGGAGGTGGAAGGTTAGCGACCTCCATCCTTGCTCTGGGGACGGGCACTACTCCATCTTGAGTCTTTGTCGGAGGGAAGCTGTCGAATTGTACTGACACAATGTTGGCAGCTACGGTTACCTCTTCGAAATCAACGGCCAAGGCCTTAGAGTCGATGAGATGCTGGATGTATCGCTTCAGTTGGTAGCAGTCATGTGTAGCATGGTGGATATAGCGATGGTAGTGGCAGTACTTGGGGCTCTCCATTTCTGCAGTACGAGGTTCACGCCTTAGAAGAGGGAGCTTAATTTGACCTCCTTGTATGAGCATGTCCAAGATGGGCTTGACATGGCGGTCCTCGAAGGAATTGGTCATCTGAGGCCACTGCTTCTCTGCCGGCTTTGGTTCAGGCTTCGGAGCTGTGTCGGCCACCATAGCTTGTTTACCCTTGTTGTCTCGATTGTTGGAGGGGTTACCACCATTGTTGCTGTTGGTGTTAGGGCATTTGCCCTTGTCCTCTCCTTCCGATACATGCAATCCCAATTGGCGAGCTTTCTTCAACTTGTCTTCTACGCTAGTGGCGCTGATAATGAAAGTCTTTCAATCCTTAAATTGACTTTCGCCCATCCAGAGGCTGATTGTGGGAAGCAGCCTCTTTTGGCAAATTTTAATTAAGGAGGAATCAGGGTTACCGGAAGGCAACTTCATCGCGGTTTGATGAAACCGCTCGATATAGTTCCTTGTCAGCTCCTTTTCTTCCTTGACAACATCCATGAGGGTGGATATTGTCATGTCTTGTCCTACTTCGTAGAACCTCTCCAGGAATATACGTTTTAAGCCAGCGAAGGAATGGATGCAGTTGTCCGGCAAGTTGTGGTACCAGTCGAAGGCGACACCTTCCAACGCTCCAATGAACAACCGTGTAAGGATGGCGTCATCATGAGGTAGATGGTCGGTTATGACTTCGAATTAGGTGATGTACCTGCTTGTAGATGTCTTTCCATCATACGGATTGATTTTTAATGGTTTATATCTTGGTGGAAAGGGCACATCTCTCCATGCAGCAGGATATGGTTGTCATATCCTGAGGTCCTGGCAGTTTTCTCGGGCGTGGAACATGGCCCGGAGCTCCTGGACCTCTCTTCTTGCCTTCCTAGCCTCGTCTGCAGCAGTGGAAGCCGATATTTCAGGAGAATTATCACCCGGGTTTGGTATAGCTGAGTTCGAGTCCGCATTGGCCGCGGGTCCCATATTTGTTTGGCCAAGTATTCTTTCTTACAGAGTTGGAAGGGCCGCTTTGATCTCGTCCACGGATTTGACCAAGGTAAGAAGTATGGCTTCCAGCGTGTCGATGCGTTGACGATCACTGGGACCATCTTGTTACTGTCCGTTATGAACACCGTCCTTATATGAGGAGAGATAAAAGGAAGGTGGAGGACGCGCCCTCCGAGTCATATCCTTGTACAGAGAAATCATCAGATTACGTGGGAATATTCTTCTCTGGTTCGGAATCAGAAGGAGTGGTACCCCCAGCTTCAGAGCTTGCCTCGTCTTGAGAGTTGTGGACGTCCTCGGGGACGTCAGGATCTGCTGCATCCGTTGGGTGAACCATTTCCCCTGGATTATCTTCTTGGAACACCGGATTGTCGTAAATATTTGGCGGAGTGCTACACCCGGCTCCAGTGCCTCCCAGAGATATGGACGACGAATCTCCAAGTGTGGCAGATTTCGTCTTTAAGCGAGTACCTTGGAAAACTCCTCCCGTAGCGGTCGTGGACAATCGCTTGGTTGATATTTTCGAGCTGGTGACGTTTGTTTTCTTTCCTCTCCCGCTGCCAGGAATCTTCAGAGCAGAATTGTAGGAGGTGACGAGAATCGTCTCGTCTTCTGAGCTTGGGTGTTACAGCCATTGGAAGACGGACTGCCGGTCTTCTTGTACTGCCTCCTTATTACAACAGTTGACAATGACTTGGGTGCAGCGATGTCCCCGAAAGGATTCTCTGCACACCGAGTCTTCGTCTCTTTTCTTGTATTTGTGAAGAATTATGTTGCGCAAGTCACCCGTTTTGTGGGCTTGGGAGTTCTGAGCACATGAGTGTGTTAACATCATGCCTGCTCCCTGATGTGGGTGTAGTACGAGTGCTTGCCCCTGATCATTGTTGGGAGACTCTTGATAACTATTTCGTTCGTTGGCCGCCGGAGGTTGGACACGGATAGTTTTATACAACTTTCCATCAGGGGCCCGCGTAATAGTCAGCGGGACGTCCTGATAGTCAGAAGTTGGGACAGCTGTCTGAGCTCGACGAGCCCGTGCTGCCCGAGACTTCTTCCTTCTAGTACCTGAGAGTTCATAGTAGGAAGAGTCCACAGAGACTGGCACATGAGAGCATCTGGGGTCAGGATCGCCTGAGAGGCGGTCGAAGACTGACATTGAGCCGCATGGAGTAGATGGTATGCAGCTGGGTTTGGTGGCCGTGCAGGCTGTCTACATGCGGCATGACCCTTCTGTATGCGGCTAGGAGCAGTGGCCGCATAAGTAGTCTTTATGCGACTGGCAGTCGTGGCCGCATGAGCCTCCTTTATGCGGCTGGACGTTCTGGCCGCATGAGCCTCCTGCCTGCGGCTGGCTTCTGTGGCCACATGAGTTTTCATGTGGCCGGCGCCCTTATGCGGCTTCTTCTTGGACCGCACAGAGATTCTCTTTGCCCCTGCAAGTCCAACATCATAGTATTTTCCTCTGCCGGACTTGGGGACAGCAGAGTCCTCTATGGTGGGGCCGCAAGCGAGACTTCTTCGCCATCTCAGACAATAGAGAGTACTTCTTCGAGAGCTTGGGAAGGAGCGAATGATTTGGGCCTCCACTCCTTGCAGGCCTTCTTTGTGCGGGCTCACCGCTGGACCGGGCCAGCGCTCTCGTCGGAGAACATTTCTTCAAACGCCTGCTGGTCGAACCGGGCGACCAGCATTTGTTGAGTGGAGCCAATTTTAGCTGCATCCGATTGCGTCACCAACTCCTCAGCCGTGGAGAATTTAGTCCCCAGCAGAGTCGCCATCGTGTTTGCCATTGATTGTAAAAGTACAGAACAATTTTATAGGAGGACTGAACTTAGACTCACAATACAAACTCGCTCGTACAAAGAAAGCCTAGGAATGGAAAACCTAGGTACAGCAATCTAAGTACGATTGTTTATTTTTGATTCTGAGGGGTGACGGTAGAGGCTCGGAAAAGCGACAGCAGCTCTGCCTTACTCCTTGGACGATCAGACGTAGCCTTGGCTCTGATGAAGAAATGCTATCGGAATGTGTGGGGAGACTCTTCTGTGCGTGCCTTTTTCTCTCTGTGTGTCCAGCCAGGGCCTTTTTTGCAAGGGAATGGCATCTTGCTATTTATAGAAGTGGGGTGTGATCATTAGGGTTTGTAATGATTACCCCTTGAAAAGTCGGCGGTTTGGGGATTAATTACCATTTTTCTTGATCCTGTTTTGTTGGCAATTAATCTGGGCCGTTAATCTTGATTGCAACAAATCAGGGCAGTTAATGTTAATTGTGCCAAATCCGTATGGGCAATTAATATTGATCGCCACGAATCTTCGTGATCAGTTATGACAAGCTCGGATCTCCTGCCACGTGTTCAATCTGCTTGATTGCAATAAATCTGATTTGATTCGGGTAATTATGATGATTATACTAAATCTGGTTATTGGGATTTGTTGATAGTAACAAATCTGATTGGATAAATCTTGATTGATTTGTTGCCACGTGTCCAACCATCATTATGCTGCGAGCCGTAGGGACGCGGGGGAACTGATCCTCTGCCACGTGTCCTAACCACGAGCCACAGGGACAGGGTGTCTTGACAGAGCCGCATGAGGATAGCTTTTCAGGATTTGAACCGCATGAAGGTGGCAGCCGCATAGGTATGGCCTCCAAAATCTGAGCCGCATGAGGGTGGTTTCCAACTGAACCGCATAAGGCTGGCCACGTGTCAAGGCTGCGTGGGCGTGGCCTCTCAGTATTTGAGCCGCATGGAGATGGTCCCCATGATCCGAGCCGCATGAGAGTAGCGGCCACATGGGGTGGCTTCTCAGGATTTGAGCCGCATGAAGATGGCCTCCATGATCCGAGCCGCATGAGGGTAGCGGCCGCATGGGGTGGCTTCCATCCAAACCGCATGCGGCTGGCCACGTGTCAAAGCTGTATGGAAGACTTTGGGATTTGATGGATCGTGCCAGTTATAATGATTTTCTTTGTTTTCCTAGGAGCACGCCTTTATGTCAGAGTCATCATTACAGCTTTATGTCAGAGCAGTCAGTTTACCTTTATGTCAGAGCCGCCTTGTTGTGTCAGAGCATTAACTGAGGCCGCTGCTTAATGGCCAGCTGTAGAGGCGAGCCGCATAAGGCCACGAGCCGCATGGCTATGTTGGTGACTTTTGAGCCGCATAAAACTCTTGAGCCGCATGAAGCTCTGAGAGATTCTTTGAACCGCATGAGACTCCCTCTGTTTTGATTCGTATGGATTTTCCTGTTCTTTTTTATGCTTCTACACATATGACCTCTGAGCAAAGCATTCGTCAAGGATAATCGCATCCATATTGCCTCTGAATTATCTACTTCTACCTAATGTTATATATCTTTCCAGGTCCATATTACCTCTGGTCAGATATAGAACATCCTCTACTATTACGTCCGTATTACCTCTATTAGAAGCTTCTTTCAACTTATTATCCATATTCAAAAACCCTGAATATAAAATGGATAATGAGTCCACATCAAATTCTCCAACGGAATACCCACCAAAAATATCCTTACTACGTCCACATTACCTCTAGTTCCGATATTTTACAAAACCACATTCATGAATTTTGAAAGCCAAAAGATTCGTTATTCTTTATTTAAATGTCTATCAAGAGAAGGGAAAAAAGGGATACACGAGCCTTGACGGCTAAAAGAGAAACAATTACAAAACGAAAGACTTAAGGGATACACAATCGATTGATGCTATCCCTCAGAGCCTTGATCTCAGCCTGAGATTTGACAGTGGCGCGACGACGTGCTTCTCCCTGCCGAGCAGCTTCACCTTGAAAGGAATCAGTTTTAGATGCTCCTCTTCCAACTTAACCAACTGAGCTTTCAATTGATCTGAAGTTGTGGCAGACGCAGCAGCCTGAACCACGTAGTCTTCCTGCTCAGATACAGCCATTCGCAGGTCAGCCTCGAGCTGAGCAATCTCTTCGCAAAGATGCACAATATGGTTGTACTTTTCAGCAATCTGGATGGCCAGCTATTCTTTGAGGTAATACGAGCTCTACTGGCAGTATCAAACTGTTCATACTGATCAGCCAGCTCGCTGATCTCTTTAGCTAGATCCTCTTTTCTCGCCTGGAAATTAGCTTTCTCCTTCTCAATAGCCGTAATCAGAGCCACATCCTCTTCAAGAAATGATGATGTTGGGCTTCGCTAACTGACCTCTCGGAATTTGGCCACTAGATTTTCCAGGTCAGCCATGACCTTCCTTAAAGCATTAGCTCGCTCTTCATAGCCAGCAATGCTTTCAAGAGCTGTCACCTGGCATTCAGCAACAGCCTTCATAGGCCCGAAGGCGGCATTTTGGTTCAAAACTCCAGGAAGTTTTACTTTCAATACAAAATAGAAAGCTCTTATGACTTCCTTAGCCATCTCATCATCTTCAGAAGAAGTCATTGGAGATGAAGCTTGATGAGGATCTTCTATCCTAGGAAGAGCTACTTGGGAGGAAGCCGAACCTGACAAATAAAGCAATACACATATCGATAACAAAAGAAAACTTACTTAAAGAAAGAGTTGTAAGTTTATACCTCCTGCCGGCTCGGCATCAACTGGAACTGGAGAAATGAGAGCAGGTCCAGGTCGCTCACTGTCAACATCTGCCTGCTCGCCTTCCACGGTCCCAGCTAGACCCAAAGCATATTCAATAACGACCGCCTCAACAGGCCGATCGGGAACTTCTTCAGTATCCGATGCCGGTTTACTGGAAGAACCAAGGGCAGCTTCCTGTCTAGCCCCGGTACCTGGAGCAACCTCCGTGCTTTGTTCCCTTTTCTTGTCTACAAGGGAATATACGATGGAAGTCAGCCTCACAATTGTACGCAAAATTGAAGCCAAAAAATTTTATTCAAAGAAAAGTGCAAAAATGACATACCCAGAGGAGGGTGAACAGATTGGACTTGATTTTCATCCAAGTCCTTCATCATAGCTCATATCGCAGACATATCCCCCAAAGAAATGTCATAGAAGGGACTGGTTTTCTGATCGCCGTCGTGGTCGGGGCCTTCACCCTGATCACCCCTTCGCTCGGGCCTTACAACTGAAGAAGATCCGCCCTCATCCATCGGTTGAGGACGAGTAGGGACACTGTTGTTATGTCCACCTTGTCAGGCAAAGAAGCACCTGCCAGAGTCATAACTTCAACGTCCTGTGCAAAGGACAAACGACATGGTAAAAAAACTCCTAATGGTTTGACCAAAACGGCTATGGAGTCTAGGAAGGGATCTACCTCCCGAATGGTAACGGCCTACGACGCCGTCTGTCGAGACGATCTTTTGGAAGAAGGCGAGCCGGTTCTCATGTTCGCGACCTTCTTTCTCCCACGAAAAACAACAACCTTCTTCCTTTTGGGCCGTAGGACCAGCTCGGTGGAAGCTTTCCTCTTATGAGGAATGTCAGGAAGAGGTTCTTCAGTATCCTCTCTCCGAGGCGCTGCAACAATGGACTCCTCAAGAACAACTCTTTGCTGCGGCGTTGCAGCCGGTTCAACTGTGGGTATGGCACCCTCCTTTCTGTAACTCTCCATTGCGCATACTCGTCCTATATTAGCAAGGGTAGGGGCAAGCCTAGCCGGTTCAACTGTGGGTATGGTACCCTCCTTTCTGTGGGTATGGCACCCTCCTTTCCCAACTACGGAAGTATGTACATGATCCAAGCCATGTGGTAAACTTCGGTCCGTTAGGGCTAAGAGCTGACTTGTCTTATGTGGAGGAACCCGTGCAGATCTTGGATAGGAAAGATGAAATCTTGCGGAACCGAGTTGTTTCTTTGGTTCGAGTGCTTTGGCGAAATCATTCCGTCGAAGAGTCGACATGGGAACTTGAGGCAGAGGTGAAGGAAAAGTTTCCTTCGTTGTTTGACCTAGGTGGGTTTGTGTTTAAGTTTCGAGGACGAAACTTTTTGTTAGTGTATTAATATGTAATGCCCTGAATCCGTTGCGGAGCACGGTGCGGGCTAGCGGCCGAATGGCCGAGTCGGATGAGAATTGGGGAAACTTTACCAGGATCGCGGGATAATAAATTGAGATCCTTTCCTCATTATGGATTGGACTCTTTTGAAATGATGCCCAAGATGCAGTGGCACGCGTCTTGGGGGAAGAGTTCTATATAAGAGTCACTTGCCCCGAGACTGTTGTCCTGCTGGTTTTCGATGTCGCTTTTGCTGTTGGCTTTTGTGTGCATTTTCGTGATTGTTTTCGATGAATATTTTCATGGATTTACTTTCACCGTCTACGCATTTCATATCGAATAACTGAGAGAAAGAGAAGAAGTATGCTGACCAAACGTTGGTGCCAATGCAGGTGCTAACGCGGTGAACCTAGGGTGACGTTGCGTGGAAGACCTCTTTCTCTCGGCAATTCACCAACAAGTGAGTGGCTTTGATCCTTCGACGATCCTTGATCTTCGCGCATAACAATGGTAGACTTGTTATTGCGTTCGGTGCTTAATAAAAGATGCCTAGTAATAATATGGGTAAGATAATGAAAGATAAATTATCACATGGCTAGGCTTATGTTGTAAATCGAATGATGCTCGTATGCTATATAAATTGTTTAACAGGTGATGCAAAGACCCAAGTATTGGGCGGTAAGTATATCGGACTTCGGTTCGAAAGAATATTTTAAACATGAATAGTCCCTTGGTTGGATGAACGAATATGCGAGCCTATGGCTCAAAGTAAGATGGCAAGTTGGAAAGATGGGAAAATGGCAAGATAGAATGAGAACTACGACTATGTGTGGAAGATGCTATTATCATGCATGTTATGTCCCTTATTAGTTAAGTTGTATTGCATGCATGTGTTAGCCCAATGATTATATCATATTTTTGAATATGGCTAATCAATTAAGTTTAACATATCGACGTCACTAATATTCATGTAATCACTATCATGTTGCTACTTAAACTTAGCATTGTCTTATGTTAGCATTGTCCTAAATGTTCTATATCATATTGCTATGCTTGTATCATATTATTCTGTTTGTCTAACATGTTCTTATAGACATGCAGTAAGCATGATCAAGCTTTGTCAAACCAGGACGTATGCATTAGAGAATTATTGACGGGCCAAAGACGGCGTTATACAAGAAGATTTCTCTGAACCGCCTAACGACCTATCCGGGGCCTCGCATCGAGGGTTCCGCTACCCGGTCAGCGGACAGGGGTCGAGGGGGCAGCGCCCCCCGTCAGGGGTTCGGGGGCGAAGCCCCCGAAAGGTATTCAGATTTCCAGATCTGTTTATCTTTGGACGACCGCCGTCAAGGAAAAAGGCGTCTTCATGTCTGCTAAAATATTTGAAGAAAGGCGTCATCAAAGGGCTCTTGGTTTTCCTATTTTATCAATGCATTTTTTATATTTATTGAGTCTAGGAATACGATGTAAACTGCATCATACTTTGGCAAATAGGCTACCCAAGAAATGTTTTCAAAATACCCTTTCATTTTGAAAACAAGCCCACTTACAAAAGCCCAAACTACTTCCTAACTGCCTGACTTTTCAAAAAGCCCAAAAACCAGTTTACAAAAACCCTGACAGAACTCCAACAGAACTCAAGGAGAATTCGGCCAGAGTTCGGCCCGAATTCGGCCAGAGTTCGGCCAGAGTTCGGTTAGTGAACGTTACTTTTTGAACTTGGTCTTCCTGCAGTTACGGATCCCACCGAGATTTTCTCATAGAGTTCTGCCCGAATTCTGCCCGAATTCTGTCAGAATTATGCCTTTGGAAAAACTATAAATAGAGAAGGATTTCGATCATTTCAACACGCTCATTCACTTTCATATCTCTTCTCTATAAGCCTACTACTTCTTCCAAAGTATTCTGGGCTATTCATTTTCAAATCCCAAGCCAGTTACAATCCTCTAGTCGATTTGCCAGTGCGGTACGGTCTAGAAGTTTCAGAGTAGTTGTAATCGGAGGCTTGATTGAAGTTACACACTTCACAATTGAAGTTGGTCGAGTACTTCGGATCAAAGCTCGCGTTGTAGAAGTTGCAAGATCTTCGGATGAAAACTTGTGGTGATTTTCCATAGTAGATTCAACTGAAAGCTAGAGTTCTTCCGACTGGACTAGTCCTCAATAGAGGGAAACCAGTATACATCCTTGTGTTTGTGTTTGCTCTCTACTCTCTACTTTTTATTTACATATCTGTGATATATTATCTATGATCTTGTTACTAACATTTTTAAATAGCTAATTTCTGCTGCCTACTCTATTCACCCCCCTCTAGAGTATTACGCTTTACAACTCGTTCCTACAATCGGTCCTACAATTGGTATCAGAGCCAGTACTGCAACTAGAGGTAATATATTCTGATCCCAATTGTTCCTACAATTGGTATCAGAGTAGGTGCTCCTTCTAGAGATATTATTGCAGGTGCTCCTTATAGAGATATTATTGCTTATACCAATTGCTCCTTCAATTGGTATCCTAGCAAGGACTTTATTATTTGGCTTAACATCCTTGGAGCAGATCCTCATTATAAAAGCGGGTTATACAGGTAAAGCGAGGTAATATTGTTATTATATAACTGCTGTTACATAGATCACTGTATCACATATAGCAAGTATGTACTTCACAACTGAAGAGCAATCCTCAAATAGACTCCCACTATTTGATGGAACAAACTATAGCTATTGGAAGACACGGATGAGCTTCTACTTGAAGTCTCTAGATTTTGACTTATGGTCAATTGTTGTCACTGGCTACAAAAATCCTACTATCACTTCTATTCTTACATCCTCTATAATCAATAAGCCTTATTATAGTTACACAGATGAAGAGAAGAAGTTAGCTAGCCTTGATGCAAAAGCTATGCATATCTTTTATTGTGCTGTAGACACAAATGTATTCAATCTTATTTCTACTTGCACAATATCTCATAAAATTTGGAAAGTTCTTGAAGCTACTTATGAGTGCAGGTATGAAAGCAAAGCTATCAACTCCAGAGAGAAGGATAGTCTTCATAATGATGCAAATATGTACATGACGAAATTGGGATTTAAGGTACATCATAATCCCTTATACGAAGAAGAGCTTGTATGTGACAATTACAAGAAGATAGACCACATCCAAAAAGATTATACTACTACAAGAAAGGAGAATCACTACGAACAATCAAATGAAGGAAGATCATCGGGCATATGGTGTGAAAGCGAAGCAAGCGATTCTGAAGAAGAAGAAGAACAAGAGATGAAGAAGAAGAAGAGAGACCTCATCAAGCTGCAAATTTATGCACAATGGCATTATCTAACGAGGTACAAAATAATTCTTTTTCTGGAGAGAGTGAATTTTCTTATGATGATTTATCTGATGCTTTCAGTGATCTGTTAGAAGAACACAAGAAAGTATTAGATAAATATAAGCAAGCTAGAAAGGATATTCGATCCTATAAGCGTGAGATTGAAAAGCTTACTTGCTTATTGAATGATGCTAGAGATACTTCTACTTCTGATAATTCTACTGAGATTTCCACACTAAAGTTTAGATTGCATGAGGCACTTGATTGCATTGAGAAAAGCACTCAAGAAAATGCTAAACTTAAGGAGGAATTAGAATCAGAAAAGAAGAAGTATTCTATTGCTTCATGTAGAATTGATGCTCTTTCTGCTAAGTATGATGATATCTGTGCTAACTCTAAAAAGTTAGAGATTAGACTGGGAAAGCAGGTAATACAACCTATGACTCAGTCTAACACAAGACACTTAGCACATCACAAAGTCACACACGTTAGATCTTTTACTAAGGAAGCAAGCAAAGCTAAAGCTTCACATAACCATGCTTTCTATTACAAGTATCCACGCACATCATATCACACTACTGCACATTCTCATATTACTACACATAGTACTAATATTAATTCTTTCTGTCATTATTGTGGTTTGAATGGACATATTTCTAATCATTGTCAGATTAGAAAACTTGTTGATATGAACTTGTGCAAATGGGTTCCCAAAGCTAACAAATATGGATCCAAGTATTGGATACCAAAGTCTTCACCTAATATTGCAGGTGAAGCTTCTCATATCAAATAGAACCATGGAACATGTTGGTAATTGCAAAACTACAAAGGTCATCTTCCATGCAATTGTACCAACATAAGTGTGGTCACTAGAACCACTTCGGTAACATGCTTTCTAAATAGTTCTTAATATCTAGCATGTTCATTTTGATGTATTGCTACTAGCTCTCATTTATATCTTTTAATTGTTTATTGTTTGAATCAATGTGAGATATAACCCTAGCTTGACTAGATGTTTAGCTTAAATGTTCAATTCACACTATACGATATTTTACTCATTTTCTATTAGTGTGACACATTTGTCTATGTATGCTATTTATTGTTCTTGAAGCATGCATAGGAGCTTAATTTTGTTTTGGTGAATATGCTTTTGTTTCTTCGTCTTTAATATTTTTTAATGGTCACTTCTTACCGATTTGTCTTTAACATGTCGTATTTACTTTGATCAGTATTTTGTGAGTATGTATGTTTAGCACAAGTCTCATGTTTACTTGAAAAGTATATACATATATTTTTATGTTAACCTTGTGCTTGCATAATATACTTTACTATTGATTCTCATATTTTAATTATTTTGATTAACTTCTTATGAATCAATTACATCTTTGTCTGATAAAGTTTATTTATGCATGTTTTTGATGCTTGTTAATAATTTATTTTTATTTATATATTGCTCATGTTTCTTATATTTTTGTATAAATATCTTTATGGGGATATATGAGTTTAAGTTCAAGTTCTATATTATTTTAAAAAGTAGTTTTTAAATTTGTGCTTATCTCATATTTAAGCTATTTATTTCTTTAAACAAATTCATGTACTTCTCTTTATTAGCTTCTTCCTCAAAGCCTCTTTTAATGATGTATGTTTCTCTTGGCTTTTTGGTTGACATTTTGGATACATGATATTTTGAATATCTTGTTCTTAATAAACCATTCTTTGGGTATTTACTTATTTTACTTTTAGGGATTCTGGATTTCGATGATGTTCGATGATACTGCATATATTCTTTTGAATCTAAGTTCTTAAGAGTAGAAATCATTTTGGGAACAAGCCGAAAGGGTCCTTCTGTCATACAGGTGTAAATAGCCTGAAGCGACACGGTGTACTAGTCTTCGGACTACCGCTAGCTGGAAACCGGCCCCTACAGCTAACCCGAAGTGATCAATACTTTATAGACTTAAGATTTATTAAAGTGTACTTGCAACTATTATCTAGTTCTGGATCCAAGGTGCTGTCAAATCTCCTAGGTTCCAGAATACATCAACGTATCTATGTCCTACATTTTGATTTACAAATATTTTATATTTTATTGTTACCCAATGATTTTGTAGCACATATGGATAAATGTAAATTGATACATCTTATGCCGTATGCTACATTGTTCTAAATTTTTTTTTAAGTCTATAGAATATAATTTATTTCATATTGCACTAATTCTTTTTAAATTCTCGGTTATTAAAGAAGAGATTTATTTTGGGTACAAGCCTACAAAAGGTCTGTCTGTCACCACGACTACGGTCGAAGCGAAGCGGTACTTAAGTGTTCCCCGGTGAACCTCCGTTAGCTGGGACAGTACCTCTACAGCTAACCCAAGATTGATCAACGCTTTATAAACTAAAGATTTATTGAGATTTAGTTGCAATTATTATTTGATGGATTTTTGATTTTAGATTTGATGGATAATATTCTTTCTTTATATTTTCACAACAGGTAGCATATGTTGATCTATCTTGTCGATTATGAGATTCTATAGCATAGATCAACTTATGTCATCTTTTGACTTATACGATTATTCATCATGCTAATTTGAAATATCTTTTGATTGTTTTATTTTTAAATTTTCATTTAATGGATATTTCTTCTTTTGTCTAAAGATGATTATTTTTCGTATTCTTGACTACTCATTGAATATTATGGTCTTGTGATTTCATCTTTAACTTGTGTAAATTGAGCTTTATGTTATTATCTTCTTATTCAAGTTACTTACTGTCTATAACAGTAATTCTTTGCAGGGGAGAAGTCAAGCAAATTGAATCTCTCTCTTAAGGCATTTCTTTTCTTTACATCTTACGGTTGTCAGATGGACACCGTGCTAAGGCTTTAAAAGAAAAGAAATGAACTTTGATAAGAAGACCTAATTAATTTTCTACTTCTGGAAATATGTCTCTGAATTTTATTTTAAAATTTTATCTATATTATTATTTTGGATATAATCATGCAAAGGTAGAGTAGTTAATTGTTTCAAATCAATTATTCCTTTGACATGCCATATATCTATAATACATTTTTCTTTGGACATTTGACTAGTTATGTTTTCAAAATGGATTTATTTATGATTTATGGATTCTTTTATTGTTTTCGTGATTCGAATCGCCAGCTTTCAGTCTGAGGACTAAATGGACGCATTCGAACATTTATAAAGACAGTTTTTCGTAATAAATTCCATATTTTTGAAAAGCATTTTTGATTTATTTTTGATTTATTGAATCTGTCCGGTACTCAAATTTTATTATTAAAGACAGTTTTCAAAATCTTTTTATGTCTTGAAATATTTCTTTAATATATATTGGAGATATGTGTTATTTGTTCATCTTTAAGCGTTTATTTATTGGATTTTTTTGCCTAAAGATGATATTTGTTTTGAGTTTGGAATTTTATATGCATTTGATCAAAGGAAAGAAAAGATGTATATCTTATATATCCCTTGGATCTTGTGATTATTTATCTATTTTATGCATATAAATTATTTTTGAACTATATACGCATATTTTAAGGGGGAGCAAATTAATTGTTTCAATTATTTTATGCCCTTAATATGTGGTATACCTAGTTCATCATGGACATATATTCTTTTATTTTGTTGAGTTGTTCATGATATTTGGATTTGTATTGAGTTTATGAGAGAATATATGATTATTATTATTTATTTTTAATTCTCTCATTTTTTTTTGAGTTTCTAAAAGTTATCTTGCCAAATATATATTCAAATATCCTTATTTTCTTGAGTTTTAGAACTGATTTGACATTTCTTACTGAGAGTTTATCTCAAAGTTCATGATTATCTATATTTAGACTGATCATACTTTGCGGGGGAGCATTCAAGTCGACTGGATTTCTTCTTCTCAAGTGTTTTGTCTTCGTTACCTTCATGTTTTTCTGATAGATATACATCATGCTAAGGTAATTGAATTCAAATGCATGAACTTTAGTATAGATTTTGCATAGATTCTAGTATACGTATTTTTAATTCCTTTTCGATGATTATACTCTTATGGAATTGATTCACTAATTTGTATGGGCAAATTATGAATCATATTTTATTGTGATCATTGTTGAAAGTCTCATGATATTGTTAAATTTTTAGGGTATATACTAGATCTGCGAATTTCTATTCTTCATGATTTATTTATGACCAATGATTGATTCCTACTATATTTTTATAGATATTTTTTTGGTCTATTTCAAAACACAATATGATGAACAAATGTGTTTTGAAGTCATTTTTTTGCTTTCTAGTTGGTAAACTATGTATTGCTTGATTTCAGTGTTCTTTGTTATAGTTCAACCAACTATGTTGTGTTTTGACAAGTTTTTCTACTATAGTTATGCAATTTTTTAAACACTTGTCATTGCACTGTTCTCCTAATCCTTGATCATGATTATTTGTGCTTTCTTCCTTTACTTATGCTTGAGTTCATTTTAGCTCTAATTACGGGGGAGCTTATTTTTGATCATGTCAAAGGGGGAGAAATAAGTTTAAGTGTGAGAAATAAGTTTAAGCCTGCATACAATCTTTTAGTATTATGTATTTATTAGTGATACATGCATCTATTGTATATATATTAAACTTAAAGGATTTGCCATAATCAAAAAGGGGGAGATTGTTAGCCCAATGATTATATCATGTTTTTGAATATGGCTAATCAATTGAGTTTAACATATCGACGTCACTAATATTCATGTAATCACTATCATGTTGCTACTTAAACTTAGCATTGTCTTATGTTAGCATTGTCCTAAATGTTCTATATCATATTGCTATGCTTGTATCATATTATTCTGTTTGTCTAACATGTTCTTATAGACATGCAGTAAGCATGATCAAGCTTTGTCAAACCAGGACGTATGCATTAGAGAATTATTGATGGGCCAAAGACGGCGTTATACAAGAAGATTTCTCTGAACCGCCTAACGACATATCCGGGGCCTCGCATCGAGGGTTCCACTGCCCGGTCAGCGGACAGGGGTCGAGGGGGCAGCGCCCCCCGTCAGGGGTTCGGGGGCGAAGCCCCCAAAAGGTATTCAGATTTCCAGATCTGTTTATCTTTGGACGACCGCCGTCAAGGAAAAAGGCGTCTTCATGTCTGCTAAAATATTTGAAGAAAGGCGTCATCAAAGGGCTCTTGGTTTTCCTATTTTATCAATATATTTTTTATATTTATTGAGTCTAGGAATACGATGTAAACTGCATCATACTGGCAAATAGGCTACCTAAGAAACGTTTTCAAAATACCATTTCATTTTGAAAACAAGCCCACTTACAAAAGCCCAAACTACTTCCTAACTGCCTGACTTTTCAAAAAGCCCAAAAACCAGTTTGCAAAAACCCTGACAGAACTCCAACAGAACTCAAGGAGAATTCGGCCAGAGTTCGGCCAGAGTTCGGTTAGTGAATGTTGGTTTTTGAACTTGGTCTTCCTGCAGTTACGGATCCCACCGAGATTTTCTCATAGAGTTCTGCCCGAATTCTGTCCGAATTCTGTCAGAATTCTGCCTTTGGAAAAACTATAAATAGAGAAGGATTTCGATCATTTCAACACACTTATTCACTTTCATATCTCTTCTCTATAAGCCTACTACTTCTTCCAAAGTATTCTGAGCTATTCGTTTTCAAATCCCAAGCCAGTTACAATCCTCTAGTCGATTTGCCAGTGCGGTACGGTCTAGAAGTTTCAGAGTGGTTGTAATCGGAGGCTTGATTGAAGTTACACACTTCACAATTGAAGTTGGTCGAGTACTTCGGATCAAAGCTCGCATTGTAGAAGTTGCAAGATCTTCGGATGAAAACTTGTGGTGATTTTCCACAGTGGATTCAACTGGAAGCTAAAGTTCTTCCGACTGGACTAGTCCTCAACAGAGAAAAACCAGTATACATCCTTGTGTTTGCGTTTGCTCTCTACTCTCTACTTTTCATTTACATATCTGTGATATATTATCTGTGATCTTGTTACTAACATTTTTAAATAGCTAATTTCCGCTGCCTACTCTATTCACCCCCCCTCTAGAGTATTACGCTTTACAACTCGTTCCTACAATCGGTCCTACAATTGGTATCAGAGCCAGTACTGCAACTAGAGGTAATATATTCTGATCCCAATTGTTCCTACAGCATGGTCATGGACAACTTGTATACAAGGTAGTTCCTCGAACGGTACTCCGAGGCCACGGAACCGATTCGGCCTAGGAGGAACGTCGTGCTGAAGTAGTAGCACAGTGCTGAAGTAGTAGCACGGTCCTTCGGGAACCTTCCGGATGGGCTAGCTACCCACCGCTGAAGGGAAGCCGTTCGACCAAGATGTCCCAGACGGCGTGTAGTCAGTGACCTTCATATAAACAGGTGGCATAGCTAACATTGTCTTATACAGGCAGAGTAAGTGGTATTCATAAATATGTACAGGGATGGCTATCGACCGTGGGTAAGATTCACCTAATTGGTGATCAATATGAACTGCTTATGTTAGATCAACATGAATTGCTTATGTTTCTAACATCACTGTATGCTCCTTATATTTCTCATCAAATATATGAATTGTTAATGGACCCTAAGGCAAGATAGAAGGAATACAAATCAATAGTGAACATTCATGTAATTTTACTACTGTTGATTTATGGTGAGATTGGTTACGGCCGCTCACCAGTACATATGTGGCAATGTACTGACCCTCGTCTCCACATGTGTCGGGAACCTAGTGGATAATCATAGATGCTGAAGGCTTGCTGTTCGACTCTTTAGAAGCTTCGTACATCTTAAAGTTTCTACTTGAAGAAGAAGGCATTTTGCTGAAGGTGGTTATTGCCGCATTATTAATAAAGGGATATGATGTATGGAACAAGTTGTATCTCATTTCAATATTTCTGCAAGTTGTAGCCAAGTTTGGCCTTTCATCTCGGCTGTTTGAGAGCCTTATGTTTATGCAATGTAATTTCAAAGATATCAATAAAGAACTTATTTCAGATCATATGTGTTGCCAAAACTTCTTCATCATCCGCTGCGAATCTCTATTCTAAATGTCTCTTTTATAAAAGGAACACGAGCACGCCTTGTACAAGTGCAATTCCAGACTTGTATGGCATCACGCCTTAGCGAGGACGAACGATTCGGCGTGAATCTAAGCAGAGGCGAACGATTCCCGAATCGGGGCGTGACAGTTTGGTATCAGAGCACGGCTTTACATCCTTGGGAATTTCTTGGTTTTAAAGATTTCGAAAATAACACAAACTTTATTGCTTCTCGAACAACTTTGGTTTTAAATGTCCCGAAATGAGATGTTCCATACAATAAGTCCATAAATATATTATGAGACTAACAAGCTCCTCTGTTTTGCAGAGATGACAAAGGCGGGTGCGACAAACAACACGAGTAGCTCAAGGGTGGTAGCCTCAACCGACCCTATGGAGAGGATGCTGGCTATGATGGAGAGCCAGCAGAGGCAGAACGCAAAGCAATTCGAGGCCCAACAGAAGCAGCTAGATACCCTGCAACAGTTGGTCCGATCAGTGGTGAACAACGGGGCTCAAGGCACTCCAGTCTCACGAGAGAGCGAACTTGTGGAGGCAGAGGAACCCCCGGCAGCTAAGAAAACTACTGCTGTGGCCGACATTACAAAGTTTAAGAAGATCTGCAACAAAGAATTCAAAGGGACAGAAGAAGCCACCATTGCTATGGATTGGCTAGTTGAAGTGGAAGATCACCTGGAAGCCTTGGGTATTGTTGGATCTAAGAGGGTCTCGTGTGTGAAACTACTGCTGGTTTCCAACGCAAACTACTGGTGGCAAAGTCAGAAAAGAATTCTTGCGGGAGTGAATGGAACAACGAAAATTACTTGGCTGATGTTCCGCGAGGCATTTCTGGCTCAGTACTTCTCTTCGACTGAGCAGCGAGCTAAGGAATTGGAGTTCCAGAAGCTCGAGCAGGGGAACTTGACGGTAAAGGAGTATGAGGCAGAGTTTTCTAGACTGTCTCAGTATGCGATCACGAAGTTCACTGACGAAGCATCTAAGGCTCGTCGGTTTGAGCAGGGCTTGAGGCCTGCTCTGAAGGCTCAAGTTGTGGTTCAGAAATATAAGACTTTTCAGGAGTCTTATGAGCACGCGAAGGAATTGGACCCACACTATCCTACGACGGCGCCAGTGCAAGCGTCGGTACAGAATCTGCATAACAAGAGACCGAACAACGGGGGCAGATATGAGGCGCCTAAGCGTCAGAATCACGGTGGCTTTCAACGACCCAACCAGGGTGGACCATTCTGCAACAAGTGCCGCAACAAAGGGCACTTCGCTAACGAATGTCAGGTGCTAGAGGGTGGATGCTTCAAATGTGGTCGCATGGGCCATGGATTCAGAGACTGTCCAGGGAGGGGCCACCAGAACCCTCCAAGGCAGCAGCATCACCAACAGTATCAACAGAATCATGGACAGGCACCACGACCCCATCAACTACAACAGAATCAGAGGCCCGGTGCCCAGGGCCGAGTCTTTGTATTGACTCAGGATGAAGCATTTGCATCAGATACTGTAGCGACAGGTATATTGTTATTTAATGGCATTCCTGTACGTACTTTATTTGATTTTGGTGCTTCACATAGTTTTATATCTAAAGACTATATTAAGGAACATGAAATAAAAATGACAATATTGGATGTATATCTTAGTGTTAGTACTCCATCAGGAGTGGAGATGCCTACTAACATGATATGTAGGGTTGGTTACATATGTATCGGAAAGAGAAAGCTACCATTAGATGTAGTCGAGCTAGATATGAAAGATTTTGATATCATTCTGGGAATGGATTGGTTAAGTGCATGTTGTGCGACGATTGACTGTGCGAAGAAGCGAGTTATGTTTCGCCTACCTGGGGGAACAGAATTCTCTTACTCGGCCAGTTCGTCGGCGAAGACTTCGATGGTGATTTCAGCTACTACGGCCCGACGATTGCTTTATTCTGGCTGCGAAGGGTACCTTGCTTCTGTTCGAGACACACACAAGAATGGTGCAGACTCAGCTAACACTGAAGTCGTGGCAGAATTTCCTGATGTGTTTCCTGACGAGATACCCGGAATGTCTCCGGACCGAGAGATTGAATTCACTATCGATACATTTCCAGACGCTCGTCCGATCTCAAGGGCACCATACAGGATGGCGCCTGCTGAATTGAAGGAACTCAAAGTACAACTACAAGAATTGTTAGACAGAGGATACATCAGACCCAGTGTCTCACCATGGGGTGCTCCATTGCTATTTGTGAAGAAGAAAGATAGATCGATGCGGCTGTACATCGACTACCGCGAGCTAAATAAAGTTACAATTCGGAACCAGTACCCGTTGCCTCGAATAGACGACCTCTTCGATCAGTTGCAAGGGGCGTCTGTATTTTCAAAGATTGATCTTCGCTCAGGCTACCATCAGTTAAAGATCAAACCGGATGACATTTCTAAGTCCGCATTCTGAACCAGATACGGACACTATGAATTCTTGGTCATGCCCTTCGGACTGACCAACGCCCCTGCCGCTTTCATGGATATGATGAACAGAGTCTTCCGGCCCTTTTTGGATAAATTTGCGGTCGTGTTCATCGACGACATCCTAATCTACTCGAAGAACAGAGAAGACCATGCAGAACAATTGAGGATAGTGTTACAGACTTTACAGGACAATCAGCTCTATACCAAGCTGAGCAAATGTGAGTTTTGGATGAGTAGCGTGTCGTTCCTAGGGCACGTTATCTCGGCGAAAGGTGTGTCCGTTGACCCAAAGAAAATTGAAGCCGTAGTGGATTGGAAGCAACCCACGTCGGCGAGCGAGATCTGAAGTTTCCTCGGCTTGGCAGGCTACTACAGGAAGTTTGTCAAGGATTTTTCAAAAGTGGCAGCGCCTTTAACTCGACTAACCCAGAAGGGAGTGGCATTCGATTGGACTGATGAGTGCGAGTCTTGCTTTCAAAATCTGAAGCAACGTCTCGTATCAGCTCTAATCCTTACACTTCAAGACGGCATCGAGGGATTCCAGATATACAGCGATGCATCCGGATTGGATTTGGGATGTGTGTTGACTCAGAGAGGGAAAGTGATATCTTATGCCTCGAGATAGCTTAAGCTGCATGAGAAAAATTATCCAACGCATGATTTGGAATTGGCAGCGATAGTGTTTGCACTGAAATTGTGGAGGCACTACTTGTATGGAGTGGCTTGCGAGATCTTCACCGATCATAAAAGCCTGAAGTACATCTTTACTCAAAAAGATTTAAATTTGCGGCAAAGACGTTGGTTGGAGCTTATAAAAGATTACGACTTGACGATCGCGTACACCCCAGGAAAAGGCAATATGGTGGCGGACACGTTGAGTCGAAACTTTGTGGAATTACTCAGTGTTAACAAATGAATACTGGAGGAATTAGAAAGCATGGGAATTGAGCTCCAGATTCGTGGCCAAAATGTACAATTGGCTCAACTTCAACTTGAGCCGAGTTTGTTAGAAAAGATAAAGACGGCACAGAGGACAGATGAGTTCTTGATTAAGATTGGCAGAATAGTGGAAAAGGGTAAAGCTAGCGACTTCACCAGGCACGAGGACGGATCATTGCGACTCAAGGGGAGGCTATGTGTCCCGAAGGATGAAAAACTCCGGAAAAAAATCTTGACGGAGGCCCATTACGCCAAGTATTCCTTACATCCAGGAAGTACAAAAATGTATAAAGATTTACGCACGACCTTCTGGTGGCACGGCATGAAATGAGATGTGGCCCTCTTTGTCTCGCGATGCTTAGCGTGTCAACGAGTCAAGGTGGAACACCAGAGGCCCGGCAGGGAGATACAGAACCTCGCGATCCCAGAATGGAAGTGGGATCATATAACCATGGATTTCATAGTTGGCTTGCCGAAGACGCAGCGGGAGAATGATGCAATTTGGGTCATCGTTGATCGATTAACCAAATCTGCACATTTTTTCGCAATGAAAACCACTTGGAGCGTCGATCGGTTGGCTCAACTATACGTGGATGAAATTGTCCGACTGCATGGAGTGCCGGCATCAATAGTGTCGGATCGGGGTGGGCAATTTGTATCGCATTTTTGGGTCAGTTTGCATGCTGCCATGGGAACACAATTGAAATTTAGTTCTGCATACCATCCACAAACCGATGGCCAGACCGAGAGGGTGAATCAGATACTTGAAGACATGCTATGGCTTTGTGCTATTGATCTGAAAACTAGTTGGGATACTCACTTGCCGCTAGCAGAATTTGCCTACAACAACAGTTACCAGTCAAGTATACAAATGGCTCCGTATGAAGCATTGTACGGGCGAAGGTGTCGGTCTCCGATTTGTTGGGATGAAGTCGGTGAACGACAGGTACTTGGTCCAGAGATGGTGGAACAGGCCGTCGAGAAGGTCCGCATGATTCGGGAGAAGTTACGTGTGGCACAAAGTCGGCAGAAGAGTTATGCGGATACTCATCGACGACCATTGGAATTTATGGTGGATGATCACATATTTCTGAAGGTGTCACCGATGCACGGAGTTATACGATTCGGTGCGAAGGGGAAGCTAAGTCCGAGATTTGTTGGCCCGTTTGAAATTCTTAAGCGAGTCGGCCCTGTCGCCTATCTGATCGCGTTGCCACCGGCATTGGATGGATTGCACGATATCTTCCATGTTTCCCAACTACGGAAGTATGTACACGATCCAAGCCATATGGTAGACTTCGGTCCGTTAGGGCTAAGAGCTGACTTGTCTTATGTGGAGGAACCCGTGCAGATGTTGTATAGGAAAGATAAAATCTTGCGGAACCGAGTTGTTTCTTTGGTTCGAGTGCTTTGGCGAAATCATTCCGTCGAAGAGTCGACATGGGAACTTGAGGCAGAGGTGAAGGAAAAGTTTCCTTCGTTGTTTGACCTAGGTGGGTTTGTGTTTAAGTTTCGAGGACGAAACTTTTTGTTAGTGTATTAATATGTAATGCCCTGAATCCGTTGCGGAGCACGGTGCGGGCTAGCGGCCGAATGGCCGAGTCGGATGAGAATTGGAAAAACTTTACCAGGATCGCGGGATAATAAATTGAGATCCTTTCCTCATTATGGATTGGACTCTTTTGAAATGATGCCCAAGATGCAGTGGCGCGCGTCTTGGGGGAAGAGTTCTATATAAGAGTCGCTTGTCCCGAGACCGTTGCCCTGCTGGTTTTCGATGTCGCTTTTGTTGTTGGCTTTTGTGTACATTTTCGTGATTGTTTTCGATGAATGTTTTCATGGATTTACTTTCATCGTCTACACATTTTATATCGAATAACTGAGAGAAAGATAAGAAGTATGCTGACCAGACGTTGGTGCCAATGCAGGTGCTAACGCGGTGAACCTAGGGTGACGTTGCGCGGAAGACCTCTTTCTCTCGGCAATTCACCAACAAGTGAGTGGCTTTGATCCTTCGGCGATCCTTGATCTTCGCGCATAACAATGGTAGACTTGTTATTGCGTTCGGTGCTTAATAAAAGATGCCTAGTAATAAAATGGGAAAGATAATGAAAGATAAATTATCACATGGCTAGGCTTATGTTGTTAATCGAATGATGCTCGTATGCTATATGAATTGTTTAACAGGTGATGCAAAGACCAAAGTATTGGACGGTAAGTATATCGGACTTCGGTTCGAAAGAATGTGTTAAACATGAATAGTTCCTTGGTTGGATGAACGAATATGCGAGCCTATGGCTCAAAGTAAGATGGTAAGATGGCAAGTTGGAAAGATGGGAAAATGGCAAGATAAAATGAGAACTACGACTATGTGTGGAAGATGCTATTATCATGCATGTCATGTCCCTTATTAGTTAAGTTGCATTGCATACATGGTCATGGACAACTTGTATACAAGGTAGTTCCTCGAACGGTACTCCGAGGCCACGGAACCGATTCGGCCTAGGAGGAACGCCGTGCTGAAGTAGTAGCACAGTGCTGAAGTAGTAGCACGGTCTTTCGGGAACCTTCCGGATGGGCTAGCTACCCACCGCTGAAGGGGAGCCGTCCGACCAAGATATCCCAGATGGCGTGTAGTCAGTGACCTTCATATAGACAGGTGGCATAGCTAACATTGTCTTATGCAGGCAGAGTAAGTGGTATTCATAAATATGTACAGGGATGGCTATCGACCGTGGGTAAGATTCACCTAATTGGTGATCAATATGAACTGCTTATGTTAGATCAACATGAATTGCTTATGTTTCTAACACCACTGTATGCTCCTTATATTTCTCATCAAATATATGAATTGTTAATGGACCCTAAGGCAAGATAGAAAGAATACAAATCAATAGTGAACATTCATGTAATTTTACTACTGTTGATTTATAGTGAGATTGGTTACGGCCGCTCACCAGTACATATGTGGCAATGTACTGACCCTCGTCTCCACAGGTGCCGGGAACCTAGTGGATAATCATAGAAGCTGAAGGCTTGCTGTCCGACTCTTTAGAAGCTTCGTACATCTTGAAGTTTCCACTTGAAAAAGAAGGCATTTTGCTGAAGGTGGTTATTGCCGTATTATTAATAAAGGGATATGATGTATGGAACAAGTTGTATCTCATTTCAATATTTCTGCAAGTTGTAGCCAAGTTTGGCCTTTCATCTCGGCTGTTTGAGAGCCTTATGTTTATGCAATGTAATTTTAAAGATATCAATAAAGAACTTATTTCAGATCATATCTGTGTTGCCAAAACTTCTTTATCATCCGCTGCGAATCTCTAATATAAATGTCTCTTTTACAAAAGGAACACGAGCAAGCCTTGTACACGTGCAATTCCAGACTTATACGGCATCACGCCTTAGCGAGGACGAACGATTCGGCGTGAATCTAAGCAGAGGCGAACGATTCCCGAATTGGGGCGTGACACCTTCACCTTGATCACCCCTTCGCTCGGGCCTTACAACTGAAGAAGATCCGCCCTCATCCATCGGTTGAGGACGAGTAGGGATACTGTTGTTATGTCCACCTTGTCAGGCAAAGAAGCACCTGCCAGAGTCACAACTTCAACGTCCTGTGCAAAGGACAAACGTAATGGTAAAAAAACTCCTAATGGTTTGACCAAAACGGCTATGGAGTCTAGGAAGGGATCTACCTCCCGAATGGTAACGGCCTGCGACGCCGTCTGTCGAGACAATCTTTTGGAAGGAGGCGAGCCGGTACTCATATTCGCGACCTTCTTTCTCCCACGGGAAACAACAACCTTCTTCTTTTTGGGCCGTAGGACCAGCTCGGTGGAAGCTTTCCTCTTATGAGGAATGTCAGGAAGAGGTTCTTCAGTATCCTCTCTCCGAGGTACTGCAACAATGGACTCCTCAAGAACAACTCTTTGCTGCGACGCTGCAGCCGGTTCAACTGTGGGTATGGCACCCTCCTTTCTGTAACTCTCCATTGCGCGTACTCGTCCTATATTAGCAAGGGTAGGGGCAAGCCTACTCCCCGATATTAGACTATGCTCACGATTATACCGAGAATGAAGGGTATTAACCTGAATATAGAACTTGATAGCAGCAAAGAGCATGTGGGTGTCAAGATTATCTTCGGACAAGGTAAAAAATGCCCCCGTACATCCAGCGTTATAGTAGCTCCATGCATGTGCCCCGTCGATCAGACTCCCTATCGACTATAGATGAGGGCTGGAATTGCCCAAGAGAAGCTGGCTGTAGTCGAATTGTCGTGCAAAGCGACTGGAAAAATAAGGTTCCAGGAAAGTGTGATTCCTATTCCTGAATACCAGATGGGAAGGCCTGATGGACTGGAACCAACAAAATGCCCCAATAGAAAGGCTAGTAGTGAGTGCTCCCTCATTTACTAGGGTGTGTCCTGCACGGCCACTACCAGACGGAGGCGACACTCTAAAGAATTTATAGTTCTACAGAAAACTCAAAGACTTCATACAAACAAGTACCCCTGTAACGGTCCAGTCAGTATCTTTGAATCTCCGAAGAAAGGCATCTCCCGTCAAAGAGTCTGCCATCAGCCCGATGTTCATCAATCTGGGATAATACAGTACCAGCTATCCCATCAGATAGTGAAAAAGAAACTCAGTCCCAGTAAAGTCCTTTCTGCCATCGGGTGTTATCGTGTTCACAACAAAATGTCGCAAACCCCGTTGGATGGCACAGACCATCGCTGGAAGCAGGGCAAGTTGGCATCCAAAGTCCAGCTTTACAGCCGAAAGTATCATACCCTGGCTTATTCTTTCAATAGACCCTGAACCACCAGGGACTACGCAGTCACGAAGCCATATCATCAGGAAAGCGGCTAGCACCGCCTTTTCTGACAGCTTGAACTCGGCCTGCCTGAAGAAATAATAAACCAGAAAGTTTCCCTCAGGATCATCACTATCTTCGGTATCTATAGCTCCGTGATCTGCCATCAACTGCTTTATCTTAGAGCTCGTCAAGGGCTTACGAGATGAGAAAGAGACTGAGCTATCCCCTTCTTCTCTAGTAAAGACGTAGTTAGTCTAGGCCCTCGTATGGGGAAGGGACCCCTCAGTCTTACCCTTCTTCCTAATCTGGTGACAAATAAAAAAGTGACAGAGTAGCTCTTTATACACCTCCATCATCTCGAAGTTCTCATTCTCCAAATCCAGGAGCTCCGCATCACAAGGGACGTATTCTGCATATAGCTCCGTCCCCCAGGGAAGTTTGGATATCACCTACATCTTGTGAGGTGCCAAACCTATCTCCCCACCCGGAGTGAAGAAGGTGCACATGTGATGGTTGTATAACTCCGCCATGGAGACAAACATTGGACAGTTAACCTCAGTGCCATATTAGGTGGCTCTAACAGCATAAAGAAGACCGACAGCTTTTAGGGTGGCCTCGTAAGCCGAGAGCACCCATCCAGTAAGGTCACTCCAGAACGGGACAAAATGTCTCCAACCTTTCATCCGTAGCTTCCCTTCCGGGTACGACTCCCTCTTTGACAGCATCAAGTTGGAGAGAGTCTCAATACCATAGGGTGAAGATCAGTCGGGACATCATTCATTATGAGACCAGGTAGCAGCCCCCTCATGGAGTAGGACGTGGAACCCTTGACAGACTTGAAAGTGTCCTTCTTCCGGTCACCAGAGTTGAATTGGATCCTGCCAGAAATAACCCCATACAGTTCAGCAGTCAAGTCCTATTTCATCTGCCTCTGCATAGCCAGATCAGTGAACGCTGACAGAGGGTATTAACGCATCATCGATGGCAATCCTATTCTTTTGTTATTTAACTTAACTACTAGAGGGTCTTCTAGACACATCGTCTCGTCATCCTCGAATCCTACACTGTCATCGAACAGGAAGTACGGCTTTTTCAAATAACATATCCCTCCGAGCAAGAGCTTCTCATCATTAATCATCTGCTTTGGAACGGTTTTGTCCTGTTCAATTATGGCGATCGTCCGTTCTATAGGTTGGTCATGACTGATCTTAGCCTGAACATTGCTGACCATGTTCGTTATGAGGCTTGTGCCGAGGACTTGGCAAGCAGATCCGAAAGGGATTCCACCAAGTTTTGGGACAAACATGTTAACTGCAAGGACAGAAGAGAAAGTCGAACTCAAAATCTGCAGGAAAAACTAAGTGATGGGGGAATCTTATGTACCCAAAGTGTTATGCGCCCAAAACAGCATGTGGGCGCATAACGTACAACAGCATGTGGATGCATAACATACAATAGCTTGTAGGCACATAACATATAGCAACGAGTGGGCGCATAACACATCACAACATTGGCGTATGTTTCTGTGGGCGCTCACAGAAGCATGTTACCTTGGGCGCACGCACCCAGGCAGAGGAAAAGTCTAAGCGACGCAAATTAACGCACAAGACTTTGTTTTAAGGCGTAGCCTTACCCAAGATTGGGTCTTGGACTGGCGAGGATGCTGTCGTAGGAGGAGAGCCACTCGGTGCAGCCCCCTTGCCCTTCGCAGATCCCTTCGCGACCTTGGGAGACATAGTTCGTAAAGAGAGGAGATGAAAAGTCTTTTTGAAAGTTCTGAGAGAAAAAAAGAATAATGAATTTTCTCTCTTCAAAGCCTATTTATAGGCATGGGCCATACCCTATACGCCCACTACTTCTATGCGACTATGCGCCCACTGTGCACTATGCGCCAACGATGACTTATGTGCCCACGTGAAGAACCAGTTACTTGCATATTATGCGACTGCCACGTGCTGACATGGACAATGCATGAAGGATGGACCTCTTCAAATTCTACCCCGATGAATCTGTTAGCTCAATTTTTTGAGGAAGATCTCAACAGCCATTTCTCTAACAGACTGGTCAAACTCTATACGTCCACAGGGAGAGCTATGCTATGCGCCCACTGTATCACGAGAAGGCGATCCATGCTTCTTTTAAAGTATTTCGAACTCGGTCAAATATCAAAAACTTTGAAGGAGTTCTTTTAGAAGCATAAAAATTTCAACAAACTTGGCAACCATGCACCCAAGCCAGGGTAGATACATGCGCACAAGTCACCAGTGCAGACATATGTGCCCAAGTCACCAGGGAAGTCACATGCGCCCAAGTAACTAGTGGAAACATATGCACCCAAGTCTCCAGTGAAGACATATGCGCCCAAGTCACTAGAGTGAACTATGCGCCCATGCGTCCACTCTAGGCTCCTCCAGAAGGGGGCACATAGCCTTATTTCAGGCTATGCGCCCAAGCCAGAACAGCATCCGACTCGGTCAAACCCACGATCAATCATGCACCGTAGCATACGACTACTTCAGCCTCCATGAGCAGTCGTACACCGAAGCATGCGGTAACGTCATCACGCAGTCTGCATACGCCTACACCCTATGTGCCCAAAGCAGGACCATGCGCCCACATGAAAACCAGTGTGCTTCTTCGTGTGGGCACATAACATCATTCCAGCACAAGAACGACTATAAAAAAGGATATCATCCCTCTTCAAAATAGAGAACAAAGAGCATTTAAAGAGCCAAATTGCTGCACTTCTTGCTAGTGAGCCGAGAGTTAGCAATTTCTTAGGTTTTCCTCCACTTTTGTAATCGGAGTGTCAACGGAGTAATGTAGCAACTGCCTCTCGATCTCCATCGTCCCATTCTTCAGAATTCTTTTTGTACTCGGGGATCCTCAGCGTAGGATCTCTCAGGCGTACTCAATGTTTGGTGCCTTGCACCAATAAAAAAAAACATCGTTTCTTCTTCTTCTTCTTTTTTGTGTATCCATAACTTGGTGTACATAACTCGATAGTTTAAAAGATTTGATGGTTTGAGGGAGTACCAGCATGTCCTTAGGCATAGTATTTCTTCAGGAATTTATCGTAATAACCCCGAGGTCTCCCAGACGGGGTTGAAAGCTGCATAGGCGATTGTCGACCGTTGCCGTAATTCAGACCTGGAGTAGCCTCTATGTCGTACCCCTACTTTTGCATGAAGTACTTGGCCTGAGGACTATACAGGTAGAGCGGTAGTCTTCCAGTATCGGGTTTGAGATCAAACTCTTAAGGCATGAAGGGTTGAGGATCTTCTTTTCGGCCAAAGATGATCGTGTGATCCCCTTCTCTTCTGCCTGGGACTAGGAAGTAGGCATCTTTAATGGGAGCAAGTCGGTTTACGGTATGAACGGTTGTCACCTGTGTGTGTAAGTTAGTATCCCAATCGTATCCCAAAGTATACATCATATTGAGTTTATTACACTCAGGATAGTTCAATGGCAGCCTCTTATTAATAAAATAAGGAATTTTGTCCACAGGGATTACATCATCAGGAGAGGGACTATCTACCTTTGCAACAAGATACTTCACGAGTTCTGCATCCTCTTCAGCTACCCCTACGTGATCGGAGGTGGGGATGTTGTGCAGGGCAACTTGACTACCAAGGGTTCAGCTTGTGGCATTGGCTTGCCTGAGGGTATCGGATCGACACTTAGTTGTCGGCTCATCTTGGGAAGACGGATGACCATCGGCTCGACAGGGGACTTTGTGTCGTCTGATTGCTTTTGACTGGATCTTGGCAATCGGATCACCATTGGCCCTTTGACGGGATTTAGCTTTTGGCTTTGGGAGTCGGATGACCATCTGTTTCGACTGTATAGCTGGAGCGGGGGAACCGGGCACCTATTTATGTAAAGTTGCAAAAAGGGTACGGCTTCGCCCGGTTTACGTGCCTGGAGATGAATTCTCAAAGGTTCATCTGGCCGTGTGATGGCCTCCAGTTCGTCAGTTATGTGTTTCTTGGATTTGTCATATAGACACGCCTTCGAAGAATAATAAGACTCAACCCCTTTAAAGGGATCGATATCGACAAATTTAGTCTTCACGAAGCTGTGCTTACTGACATACTTGAAGCATTGGTGGAGGATGGATGGCACGATCATATAGTTATGTATCCACGGACGCCCCAAGAGGATGTGGTAGGACGTATCTGCATCTGTGACGTAGCAGGTAACCTCTGTCCTCAGGTCGCCGATCTGACATTTTAATCGGATATTTCCTAAGGGATAGCTCCTTCTTGAGTTGAAACTGCTAATAGCAGTTTTGGTCGTCGTTAGCCGGTGTATATGGATGCCGAGGACTTGAAGCATGATTTTCGGAATAATGCTTATCGATGAGCCACGATCGATGTGCATCCGATCCACCTTGATGTCGTCTATGTATCCAGTGTAGTACAAGGGGCGATAATGCATGTTGGTCTTGATCAGCATGTCCTGTCGGGTGAATACGATGTTGGACATTGCATACGCACGGTTGCTATCTTGGAGATGTGCCGACGAGTCTTCCTCCGTAGGTTTGACCTGGGCTAAGTAAGCGTCAGCATTCTGGAGCGCTTCGCTCAATGCGACACGAAGATCCTTGGAGAGCCTTAGGAGCTCGTATAACGACAACTTTACCGACGTATTAGCCAGTTATGCTAATATATCAAAGTTGTAAGTTCTCTCCAACCCCTGAGGTGCATTCTTACGGAGTGGCCTGTCGAAGCGGGTTTCTTTTGGCTTGGACCTGTCCGCCGGTGGAGGCTGAGATGGCCCTAAAACATCAGTGGCCGGCAGCATTGTTGGCTGAGGGTCTTCAACTGAACTACCCGGAGTGGACTGGACTAGTACCCCAGACCGGGTAACAACGACCGCCGCTTCCTCAGCTTCGGCTAAAATTGTGTGGCAAGATCTGTACTTTCTGTCCTTCTGTTGGCTGGAGATGATGTCGCTTGGGTCACTTTGGGCACTAAGTCTAGGTGCACCCACATGATCTCTCCTCGTGACGTGGTGAGAGGTACCAAGCGAGTCGTCTAGTCCCGAACGGAGGAAAGATTAGTAACTTTCATCGTTGCCCGGGGGATAGGTATTGCCCCACCTTGAGTGCTTGTTGGAGGGAAGTCGCCGAACTAAATTGACACCATATTCATCGCCACGGTAACCTCTTCAAAGTCTACCGACAGAGCTTTAGAGTTGATAAGATTCTGGATGTACCATTTTAATTTAAAGCAGTCATGAGTGGCATGATGAACAAAGTGGTAGAAATAGCAGTATTTTGGGTCCTCCGTCTCTGCCGCTCGTGGCTCACACCTTGGTGGAGGGAGTTGGATCCTGTCCCCTTGCAAGAGCATGTCGAAGATAGGCTTGACATGACTATCTTCGAATGTGTAATTCACCTGGGGCCACTGAGCTTTTGCTTGCTTTTGTTCAGGCTTCTTGGTCGTACCGACGACCATAGCCTACTTTCCTTTATTGTCCCGGTTATTGGAGGTGCCATCAGTGTTGTTGTTATTGGAGATGGTACCAGGACATTTGCTTTTGACCTCTCCGTCCGGGATGTGTAATCCCAGCTGGCGAGCCTTCTTTAACTTCGTCTCCGTATTGGTGGCGCTTATGATGAAGGTCGTCCAATCCCTGAACTGATCTTCACCCATCCAGAGGCTGATTGCGGGGAGAAACTTCTTCTGGCAAATTTCAATCAAGGAGCTTTCGAAATTGCCTTGGGGCAATCTCATTGCAGTTTGGCGGAACCGCTTGATATAGTTCCTTGTTAGCTCCCTCTCTCCCTGAACGACGAACATGAGGGATGACATTGTCATATCATATCCCACTTCATAGAATCTTTCTAGGAACATGTGCTTGAGGCCATCAAAAGACCGGATGCAGTTGTCCGGAAGGTTGCGGTACCAGTCAAACGCGATTCCCTCCAATGCTCCGATAAATAATGGTGTGAGGATGGTGTCACTATGCGGCAAGTGGCCGGTTGTGACCTCAAAATAAGTTATGTACTAACTAGCAGAGGTCTTTCTGTCATATGAATTGATATGAAATGGCTTGTACCGTGGTGGAAAAGGCATATCTCTCTATGCAACGGGATACGACTACTGTATTTTGAGGTCCCGAGAGGAGTCTCGGGCATTGAACATTGCCCGAAGTTCCTGGACTTTCCTCCTTGCTTTCCTGGCTTTATCTGTAGCAGAAAAAGTGGATGCTCCTAGAGGATTATCATCCAAAGGAGGAGCAGTCGTGTTGGAGTTCGCATTGACTGCGGGTCCCATGCTTGTTTGTCCAGGCGTCCTTGTTGGCTGAGTCGACAAGGTAGGTTTGATTTCGTCTATTGACTAGACCAAGAACAGGAGCATGGCTTCAAGTACTTCTAGACGTTGTCGGTCAGTAGGCTCTTCATGATCATTATCGTACATAAAGACTGTCCGCACGTGGGTAGAGGTAGAAGGGATCGTAGCAGAGGTTCTCTCTGTGTCGTACTGTCATACCGAGAAATCGTCGGGAAATAACGGAATATTTTCCTCCTCAGACTCGGAAAGGGCGCTACCTCCTGTGCAGGAAGCTGCATCATCTTGGCAAGGGCGGTCTTCCTCAGGGACGTCTACGTCTGTTGCGTAATTCCAGTGGATCGCTACCCCCTGTGTATGCTCTTGGAACACCGGGTTGTCACATACTTTGAGGGGACTGCTACCCCCGACCTCAACTACCCCCAGGGAGGTCAAGGATGCACCCCCAGGTGTTGGAAGCTTCTTTTTGGATCGAGTGCCTAGGTAGACACCCCCTGCGTTTATCGGTGGCAGTCCTCCAGATGAGAGTTTCCTTGCAATGCTGGAGGAGATTGCCCAGCTGGAAGAGCCTGTCTTCTTTTCTTCCTTGTCAGAAAGAACCTTCCGAATTGAATTGCAGGAGGCGAGAAAAAATTCCTAATCTTCCAGAATTTACACCTATTTTTTGAGTTGTTCTTGGAAGGGTGCTGGCTGGTGCAGTCGTTGAAAAATGGATTGCCGATCTTTAGGTGCTGTCGACTTGTCGCAGCAGTAGTTGATGATGACTTGGGTGCAATGACGCCCCGAGAGGGGTTCATCGCTGTAGGGTGTGAAAATTATGACACGCTGACATGAGACTCAGTCCAAGCCATACGCTCAAGGCTATACGCTCATCTAAAGGCCATACGCTCAGTGAATATTTTATTATTTTTTGAGATGACAGCACATCATGTATTTAATAAAGGATGAATCTGACACTTCGTCTTTCGTGCAAAGACAGCTGTTCAATGAAGACTAGCCGTCGTATAGGTGTTCGAAGAGTTGGTTTTGTCTTTTACGAGGACAGCTCAGCATCTCTCATAAATGTAAAAGCCATCATTACTGTCAGTTTTGACAGTCTGTCAGCCATCATATCCGCAGTCACGACGCTCGAGAAGATTTTGTCAGTTATTAGAAGATATGGCGTATCAAAGAAGATTGATGATGGCCACGTGTCTACTTATTCAAACATGCCACGTGTCTATTTATTTCAACATACGACTCCTTCCAACTAAGTGAGCGTATGGATCTCATACGACTCATTCCCAATTAAGTGAGCGTATGGATCTCATACGACTCCTTCCAACTAAGTGAGCGTATGGATCTCATACGACTCCTTCCTAATTAAGTGAGCGTATGGATCTCATACGACTCCTTCCCAATTAAGTGAGCGTATGGATTCCATACGACTCCTTGTCAAGTGAGCGTATAGTTTCCATACGACTCCCTGTCAATAATGTGAGCGTATCAGCTTTATATGGTTCTACGTTGTCCAAGTAAGCGTATGTAAGACATGTGCCTTCAAAAGCTAGCGTATGACTCTTCTTCTAAGGCAGCGTATCACAGCAGTTGTGTCCAGAATGATTTTCAACGTGCAGTTAACACACGTTCTCACGTGTCCTGCACTCAGTTATCCACTTCTTCAGAAGTTATGCAACGTGGCATTCATGCCATCAATCTCTCCTGAATATGCTCCACTACTTTCAACCGCATGCTAATGTGTCTCCATCAGAATTCGCCACGCGTCCCTGCAGTTATGCACACGTCAAGTAACTACCTGAGCGTATGCTTAAGGACAGTTATCCTGAACTCTATAAAAGAGAGTTTCTTCATCTTCATCAGACACACAGTCAATTTTAGAAAGAACAGAGAGATTGCCCAGTTGCTGTCCAAGTTCTTCGAAGTTCGAGTTTTCTTCATCGCATCGTCCAAGGGATAAAGTAATCGTCTTCTAGATTAGATTCCTACAGTTGTAATTTTCTCAGATACAAAATAAATAAAGTGAATTTATTTATGGAAAATAAATTGGCGACTCTGCTGGGGAAAGCTGTCTCCTCCAACGAGATAGCAACAACTCAATGCGATACTTCGTCGATCGGCTCGACGAAGAAGACGATGGTCGTACAATTCGACCAGTCTGCTTATGAAGAAATGCTCAAGGCGAAGGAGGGCCACACTGCTTCCTCCGCTATTCCTGCTGCCAAGGAGAAGGGACGCTCTGTCTATGTCCCTAAGTCTTCTTCAACAGACCGAGACGTTTCTGTCACTTCTCACGCTGACAAGAACACGTCTTCAACTTCGACTAAGCACACTTCAGCTTCTCTGAACACGGCAACAGTGGCTTCTCCTAGTCACGCTGACAAAGTTGGTTCTTTAACCAAGTCAGCGTGTACAAGGAAAACCATCTCTGGACATGTCAAAGTCCCTTCTCCCTCTACCCTTACGACAGCAGTCGGCTCTTTAGCCATTGATGACTCAGAGCGTATGGCATTTAAAGGGCAGCGTACGGCAAAGGCAGCGTACAAAAGCCAACATCAGGCAGCGTACGCTAAGCCAAAGCCAGCGTATGCTAATAAAAAGGCAGCGTATGACCAGAAGTCCAAACTGAAGTCAACGTATGCTAACAGATACAGTCTTTTGACTGTTTCTCAAAATCAAGCTGGGGGTTCTCTTCCACAGAACATACAAATGATTCTCCCTCAACTTGCACATCTTGTGCCAATCAAGGAGAAAGACTCTTTAGTCAACTCCTCTACTCCTAAGGTCTTTACCTCTGGAGTTAATTTGACTAGTACTCTTACTAGATCAAACAAAGGAAAACGCCTTTTGGCTAATTCCTCCAAAGATGGATTATTACTGACTCCCAGTCGGAATAATACCCATCTTCCTTCTCTCCAAATTTCTCGATCTGAGAAAGGCAAATTACAAGTATCCAAGACTGATATCAAAGTCAGATTTCCTACGGATCTTCGTAACAAGCTTAATCAGAATCGTCTCGATTCCACTGAGACAAGTATATTAGACCCTGATGCAGAATATGCCAAAAATTATGTGGCTCAAATTAATCAGTCTTTATACACTCAAGAACCAAGAAGACAGAAGAACAAAAGACAAGTTTCTACATAGAAACTATCTTCAAGTACTTTTCAATCTGTCCCTACAGATCTCCGGGAGTATTTATAAAATAAACGGAGAATTGACACTCCATCAGGCTATGATATTGCTCATATTTGCCATGAAAAGCATGGTTGCAACTTCTAACCTCGAGTTGTAATTCAATGTTGTTGTTCACTAAAAAGACAATCTGTTTTCGAACGGATTCAGTATGAACCAATGTTGGATGAAGATGAACCTCTTTATGCTTCTGTCAATATGACCTCCAGAAATATTGGAGGTAGCATACGGTCTGAGGCTATATCAGACTCTGAAGATGGTGTTTATCTCGGCACCCGATCCAGGACCGGAGCCTTGGCCAGGGTCTCTTCTTCTTCTCATCCAAGTGGTAATCCGGAGATCACAGAGGACTTCCTTAGAGAATCCAACTTTCCAGTATTGACTCCCGTAAATAGTCCCGAGAAAGATACTGATTCACACAGTGATGATTCAGAACAGACTGTTTCATCATCTATTCCTCGAATGATTACTACTTACATGGCAGAGGGCAATCATGAACCTTCAACTAGCACCGAAGCTCATGAACAAAGGATTTCTTCCTTAGAACAACAGTTGCGAGCTATGGCAGATACATTGAATGCTATGCACACTCTTATGCAAGCTCAGCATCAAACTCAGCAAGTCCAACATACAGCCCCTCCAGTTGTATTAAATACTCCTGTTGTTCCAAACTCGGAACCTTCTACTATTCCGGGGGTACAATCTAATGTTCCTGTACAACCCACTCCAAGTCAGTCTGGAGCTGGGGGTGGTACATATGCTGCAGTCCCTCCTCCCAATTATACTTAACAAGTTACAACTCCCCAATCTTCTGGAATTGTTACTGAAGAATTAAGGAATCTCCGAACTCAATTCGAGGCATTTAAACAAAAGGATGGTTTGCAAAGGTTAGGTATCAAGCAACCTTACCCAATAGAATGGAAGCAGGTATCGTATCCACCAAAATACAAACCTCCAACCATCTCTTTCTTTGATGGGACAACCTCCCCAAGTCAGTTCATTAATCACTTTGAAGTAATGACTGATCAACTGCAACCAAGTGACGCCCTCCTTACTCGGGTGTTTGTTGGGTGTCTCAAAGGAACGGCTTATGAATGGTATAGAAGTCTCCCTGATGGGTGCATTACTTCATTTGCCGGTTTCAAGCAAATATTTCTTGAACGGTTCTATGAAGGGCTTAATGATATGACCATGTCAGCCCTCATAAGAATTAAACAGAAAAATAACGAAACCACCGAGGACTTTATTGAAAGATTCAGAAGAGAAGCCCTCAAAATGCCTCTCGGAACTCCCGATGCTGTTACTATCGACACTTGCAAGTCGAATCTCTTACCAATTATCAGCATGTGGACAGGGTCCACTCAGTTCCAAGATTGGCCTTCTTTCATTGTCAGTGCCAAGGCTGCTGAAGTCAGTGCTGAGACCTTCAAGGGTCTGGGGGTACAAATGGCTTCCAAGGAATCAAATCAGAGTGCTAGCAATAGTATTCGACCCAATAATCGTAAAGGGAAAGAAGCTCTTGAAGTTAATCTCCAAAGCAGTAGTCAAGAGGTAAAAACTACTCAAGCTACCCCAGCTCCAACAAATCAACAACAGAGACCTCCTCGGCCGAAGGAAGAATATTCTTTTGACGATGACGATGTTCAGGGTATCTTTGAATGCTTGCTCAAAGGTAACAAGATTCAATTGCCAGAAATTAAAAAGCCTGAGGAAGCCAATAAGACAGATCATCCAAAATATTGTCCATATCATAGAATGCTGGGTCATACAATCCGGTCTTGCTATGTATTGAAAGGGAAGATTCAAGAGATGATTAAATCAGGAGCCGTGACATTAACACCCAAAGACAAAACAGTTACAGCAAATGTAATTTCAATGCAGTTCGGTGACTTCCCTCCCTTAATGGTAGAAAGTGGGATTGTTCCTATCCCCAAAGCAGCTCTCGAAGTTGAAAACATCCCACCAGCACAGAATGACGGACTTGTTCCTGTCACAACTAAGAAGGGAGAGATCATGTGGATTCACCCGGATTTAATGACGGAGTTTGAAACGTCTTCCTCTTCTCCTCGGAAGACTCCATCATCTAAAAAGAAGCTCGGGAAGACTAAGTCATGCAATGTGACTTCTAGTTTCACACCCAATTTTTACCTAACCTCTACTTTCATCTTGGCAGGAAATTCACTCCCTACGGAGATAAAATCTGTACCTCAATTTGAAGATAGGTACAAGCCTGCTTTTCATCTATACAGTTCACAATCTCGTGAATTGATAGCGAAGATGGGTTATGATCTAGCCACTGCTCCTGGTTTGAACTCAGGCAAGGGACTCCGAGCACCTTTAGCCATCACTATGAGGCATAATCAATCTCGTGTTGGCCTTGGTTTCTGGAATGAAGCTCTCATCAAACATAAAAGAACCAAGAGCAAGATAAAGAATTGCAACATGGTTTCCATAGACCCTGAACCAGAATCTGAAGTTGAAGTTCATACTGGAACTCGATCATGAAAAATATATCTGAAAGATTATGCTGAAATTCCTGAAGAAACTTCTGACGTCCCTCCGATTACAGCTTCAACACCAGTCTCTACTGAAAAGCCTTCAAATGTTCCTGTTGAGACAGTTCCTTCTAAACCAACAGCAGCTGACAAAGGCAAACAACAAGTCCGCTTCGACAAACCATTGAAGAAGTCATCTCCTACAGGACTTGAAAAGCCTTACAATTTTGATATATTGGCTCAACTAGCCAATACTCCAGCTAAATTATCAATCTTCGAGCTCTTACGCCTCTCTAAAGAGACTCGAGAAACTCTAAGTGAAGCATTGCTGCAAGCAGAAACCTGCTTAACTCTTCTCAAGAAGTTGGAAACAGAACCTGTTTCTCATTGCCATAATGTATTGGAATTTATTCCAAACATTACCTTTACGCAGGACGATATGCTGCTAGAGGATAATCGACATGACCGTCCTTTATATCATACAGGATATATTGATTCTATGAAGGTTGATCATCTCCTGATTGATCCAAGATCTGCTCTCAGTATTATGCCAAAAGCTATGCTAGATACACTGAAGATACCTGTGCATAGTCTTTCCAGCACTATCACTACCATCTTGGGATTCAATCAAGGAAAAAGCGAGCCTTTGGGCAAGATTTGCCTCAAATTTCAAATAGGCGATCTTCGCACTAAAGTTACTTTTTACATCATCGACAATCATGGTTGCTCATACAATGCTCTGTTGGGGAGACCATTCTTGCATGAACATAATGTCGTTCCTTCGACTCTTCATCAGTGTTTCAAATATGTTGATGATAATGGAGAAGTTCAAAAGGAGGTTGCAGATCTCTATCCATTCAAAGGAGTTGAAGCTTACTTCAATGATGCTCGTATGTACAAAGATGAATACTCAAAAGTCTTACAAGCTATGGATAATGATGATGAGATAGCAAAAGTTGGCACTTTTGTTATTCCTGTAAAAGGGCGTATCACTCCTCCGCAATCTGTTAAATCATCTGAAGAAGGCCCACTGATAATTCCTGTCAGTGGACGTACTACTTCATCACCTACCCAGGCTCCACAAGGCTCACTGATAATTCCTGTCAGTGGACGTACTACTTCATCACCTGCCCAGGCTCCACAAGGCTCACTGATAATTTCTGTCAGTGGACGTACTACTTATCCACGATCTTCTTCAAGGGAGCTCACCTCTTCTGAGCCTTTTGTTATCGATCTTAATCGAAACAAAACTTCTGATCGCTCTTCCTCTCCCCCTTTTGTCATTAATTTGACTAAGTCTGATAAGGCTCAGCCTTCTATTGTAAATACAGTATCTAATATTAATGAAGCATCTCCTTTGCAGTATATTGATATCTGTAATCATGTACAAAGTTATTTACAATTGCTAGATAGCTTAGAGTCACTAACTATAGGGGTTGTTCAAACTCTTCATACAGACGTATCATTGGAATCCATACAAAAAATCATACTTCGTAGTCCCTGCTAGAAAGAAGGGAGAAAATCCAATCTTCTTTTATAAAGGACCCCAGAATCCTCCTAACTTGGAAGAAGATGACATAAACGACGATACTGGAAGGTTACAACTGCGTCGCTACAGTCAGCAATCTAAAAATATCATCAAGAATATGGGTTATGACTTTAGAACCAGTCTCAATAATGGAAAAGGAAGAAGAATGCCTGTTCGAATTCCTCCATTAAAATACGGAAGGACAAAATGTGGTTTAGGTTACATTGCTCCTACTTCTTTTATCAACATTGTTTATGAAGATTCAAAATCAGATGAAGATGAACGATCTGAGTCTTCTGATTCCCTCTCTTGGGATTCTGACACGAGTATTGGCGATCTCCATCGCTCTATTTTATCCATCAATATGGTCTCCGTTGATGACCCACAAGAAAATGATGAAGATGAGGATAATTTTGAAATATCACCCAAATCGGAACAATGGGCTCAAAGATTAGATAATCAATAGGAATTCAGGTTCGAGCAGAGGGAACCTCCTACTGAAGATAAACTGATCCAAATTGATGTTGGTGAAGAAGGGTCTCCTAAACCAATATTCATCAGTGAAAGTCTTTCAGAAACAGATAAACAAGACATGATTAAACTTATTCGTGATTATATCGATGTCTTTGCCTGGAGTTATGAGGATATGCCAGGACTAGATCCAAAGATTGCAATGCACAAACTCAATATCATGCCAAATGCTAAATCGGTCAAACAACAACAGCGACGATTTCGTCCGGACATCATGGATGCGATTGAAGCTGAAGTCAACAAGCTTATGGCTTCTGGATTTATTCGAGAGGAACAACATCCTGAATGGGTGGCTAACATCGTTCCTGTCCTTAAAAAGACTGGCAAGATTCGAGTCTGTATAGACTTTCGCGATCTCAATGCAGCTTGTCCTAAAGACGAGTTTCCTCTTCCAATTACTGATGTCATGATCGATAATACATGTGGTTTCGAACGAATGTCATTCATGGATGGGTATTCGGGATACAACTAGATCAAAATGTTTCCAGATGATGAAAAACACACTTCCTTCAGAACGCCGATTGGTACATATTGTTATACAGTGATGCCGTTTGGTCTCAAGAATGCAGGAGCAACATATCAGCGAGCAATGAGCACTATTCCGCGAACATCTCCGGAAAATAGTCGAATGCTATGTTGATGATATTGCAGTCAAAAGTCGACGAAAGGAGGATCATATCCAAGATTTGAAGACTATCTTTGATTTAATGCGTCAGCATCAACTTAAAATGAACCCTACTAAGTCCTTCCTGGGCATCTCTAGTGGTAAATTTCTCGGCTTCGTCATTACCGCTAAAGGTATACACGTGGATCCCGAGAAGATCAAAGCCATTCAAGAGATGCGTCCTCCACGCACCTTAAAAGAGCTACGAGAATTTCAAGGAAGAATTGCTTATATCAGGAGATTCATTTCCAACTTATCAGGACGCTGCAGACCATTCAACAAACTTCTGAAGAAAGGTGTATCTTTCGTTTGGAACGAAGAATGTCAAAAAGCATTTGACGATATTAAACAGTATCTCATGAACCCTCCAGTTTTGGTACCTCCCGTCTCAGGAATACCATTCCTTCTATATGTTCGAGCCATGGATCATTCTCTTGGTGCATTACTTGCCCAAAAAAATAAAGATGGCCATGAACAGGCTATTTATTATCTCAGTCGCACAATGACAGGTGCTGAACCGCGTTATTCTCCAATCGAGAAAGAATGCCTAGTATTAATATTTGCTGTTCAGAAAATACGACATTATATTATCGGTCAAACGATTCACGTCATTTCCAGAGTGAATCCCATCAGGATTATGATGAAGAAACCTGGTATTCTCAATTCCAGACTAGCTAATTGGAGAATCTTGTTAGCTCAATACGACATGCATTATATTCCTCAGAAGTCAGTTAAAGGACAGGCTCTTGCTGATTTTCTGGCTGCTCATGCGATTCTAGAAGATTTTAAATTATATGATGAGATTCCAGATAAAGTCTTGGATTCATATCTGATTTCTGAAGAAATTCCTACCTGGCGTCTATTCTTTGATGGAGCATCTAGAATAGGTCCTAACGGCGATATTGTCGCTGGAGTTGGGATTGTTCTTGTATCCCCAGAAGGACTAACTATTCAGAGGGCTTATTCTCTGGATCAATCATGTTCAAACAATATAGCCGAATACAATGCATTACTCATCGGCCTTCAACTTGCTAAACATCTAGATATTCAATATTTAGAAGTTTATGGAGACTCCAAGCTTATCATCAATCAGATCAGAGGAACGTATGAAGTTCGTCATCAGGATTTGATACCTTATCATCGAGCAGCACTCTCTATAGCCTCATCTTTTGAAGGTTTCTTTATTGAACATGTTCGACGAGCCTATAATGCAGAAGCTGATGCTTTAGCTAATCTTGCTGCTGTATTAGCTGTACCAATCAGACGTCAGCAAGTGATAGTGGTTTATAATCGAGAACTATTCTGTGTTGAGAATAATTTGGCTTTGGCTTTTCCCTATAAACCAGACAAAAATTCTCTCAACCTTGATGCTGGATTAAAGTTTGACAACATATCCTCGTCTTCTTCCGATTCTACTATGGAATATATCTTTTCTAATGAAACAGAAGCCATAACTGAAGACTGGAGACACCCGTTTCTAGACTTTGTTTTGTATGACATACTTCCCGATAATCCGAGCGAAGAAGCATCTATCCGGCGTCGATCTCTTAGATTCTATTTTAATCATACGACGAAGACATTATATCGTCGATCTTACGACGGTCTTCTCCTCCGATGCATTTCTGTTGAAGAAGCACAACAGATAATCCGTGAAGCACATGATGGTATTTGCGGAGCTCATCAACCAGGTCCTAAACTTCAAGATCGTATCCGACGTATGGGTTATTATTGGCCCACGATGGTGGCTGACGCTATTCAATATGCTCGAAAATGTAAAGCCTGTCAAATTTATGCAGACTTTATTCATCAACCATCAGAATTCTTACACCCAACAGCGACATCATGGCCCTTTGAAGCTTGGGGCATGGACGTCATTGGTCCCATCAACCCACCATCATCAAGAGGACATCGGTTTATTCTAGCAATAACCAATTACTTTTCCAAATGGGCTGAAGCAATCCCGTTATCTGAAGTTAAAACTTCTAGTGTTATCAACTTTGTCAAACATCATGTTATCTATCGATTTGGTGTTCCTCGACGTATTATCCATGATAACGGACCGCAGTTCGTCAGTCAGAAATTTACTCGATTCTGCGATGATCATCGGATCAATAATTTAGCTTCTACAGCATATAATCCAGCAGCTAATGGATTGGCAGAAGGTTTCAATAAAACAATCATCAAACTCTTGAAAAAGTTTGTTTCTTCCAACAAACACAACTGGAGCGAGAAGCTTGGTGAATGTTTATGGGCCTACCGTACTACAGTTCGTAATGCGACCGGATGTACGCCTTTCTCTTTAGTATATGGGTGTGAAGCTGTTCTCTCCCTTGAGATCCAGATTCCTTCTCTGAGAATTGCAATCTCCAATGAACTTACAACAGAAAACAATGATCGTCTTCGACTTCAAGAATTGGAAGCTCTAGATGAAAAACGATTGTATGCTCAACAAAATATCGAGCTGTATTAGGCCCGAATCTCAAAGGCTTTTAACCGGAAAGTCAAAGTCAGAGCATATCTGAAAGGAGAACTGGTCCTTACTGTCAGACGTCCTAAGACCATGACACATATGAGTAAAGGCAAATTTGATGCGAAATGGGAAGGCCCATTCGGAGTAAACAAAGTCTTCTCTAACGGAGCATACCAGCTTGCCTCTATGGATGGGAAAGTCATGATGATGCCTATCAATGGCAAATTCTTAAAGAAATATTATGTATAATATTTTCATCATTCCCCAGCAAATATAAAATTCTTCTCTAAAAAAGTTATCTCGATATCGTTATTCCCAGAGGAAACTGATATTCCACCATGTATCATCTTCCCAGAGAATTTGATATTTTGTTTTATTAGATCCCCAGTGGTTTTAATAAAGATCTTGAATAGAAAATCATGTCCATATTACCTCTGAATTTTCTATCTCAGTATGTATCATATTTTCTATTTTATGAAAATGATATCTCGTTTTTTGATTTCCGAATCCAAAGATCATGGAAAATAGAATCTAAAGATATCTTTATATCTGAATTCTGTTTTCTCTAATCAGTATTAAACTAAAAATCTTTGGTTTAATATCATGATAGAGTTGCAAAGTTTATTTGTATATTCTATTCTATTAAAATATGTCATGTATTATTTACCTCTGAACATGTTTTCTACAAAAATATCATCCAAAGAATTGAAATCAAGCCAAGATATTCATTTCAATCAAAATCAGAATAATGATTACAAATGGGTATCAAAACTTCAATACATGATAAATGTAAAAGAACTATTTAGGAGGAGTAATGATCTCCTGAATACGAACGATTACATTATTCATCTTTTCATCATGAGCTTTCTTGATTCGCTCTGCTGTTTCTGCTCCAATCATCCGTTGGTCATATTCTACAATAATAGAGCTACGGCGATTCGTCTTCTCAATCTGATTAGTTTGCATCAATTCTCGCTCCTGCTGTAAAACTTGACAGCGTTCAGCTGCAGATATACGATCAGTATCAATCTTTGATTGTTCTATTTCCACAGAGGCAATTTGCTCCTGAATACGAGCTAGCTCTTCCCTCAGCTTTCTAAGTTCTTCAGCTTTTGACGCTTCATTTTGCTCTAGGCGTTCCATATTCTGACGAGTACTTATTATTTCTTCGTCTTTCGCCATTAGCTCTTTGGAAGACTGAGTGAGGAATTCTGTCAGAGCAATGTGCTGAGCTTGAGCTTCATTCTCCAATTGAGCAATCTCAGCCGCAGTCAGAGAATTAATATCTTCCTTTTTAATCCCCTAATATTTTTGGATGTTGGCTTCTAAATCATTCAAGAGATGTTCAAAGAAGACACATTGAGCCTCATAACCAGATTGTCTCAAGGCTGAACGTGGGAAACTAGTCGCCTCTCGAAGACTCGAAAAGGGCATAGTCTCATCTTTCATGAGTCGCCTCGAATATGTATCCAGATATGTATAAATAATATCTGAATACATCTCCATGACTTTTGCTATCCCTGTGTCAAAACTGGGAGTCGCTGCAATAGTAGGGGAAGGAGCAGGAGGAGCCTCTATTCTTGGAGCTGAAGTTAGTACTTTTGGAGAACTCGGCAGATGGGAACTCCCCTCACCCACTTCAGTTTGAATAAGTGGGGCTTGAGTAGAACTCATAGCCGGTGCAGTTCCTACAGCTGTTAGAATCAAAAAAACATGATCAGAAATTTAAAGACAATAAAACCAAGACAAGACAAAACTTTGATGAATAAAATATTACCTGGAGTTGGTTCATATTCAGTCTCCTTCGGATCATTCAATCCGGCTCTTAGTCTGTTCAGGGTACTTTCTGACACGGGATTTATTTCACTGCTTCCCGCCCCAGAAGTACTCGGAATTTGAACTTCTATTTCCAGATGCCTCTCCGGTTCTGGTGTCAACCCTGAGTGTTGACCAATGGTCTTCAGTACATCAATTGGCATTTTAGACGGTGATTCATCGTCTATCTCCATGTCTTCTTCTTCAGAAGAATGAGACGACAGTTCATAGTCAACTTGTTCACTCTCTGAAGCTTCAACAATTGGATTGAGAGGAGTGGCTTCCTTCACTGATTCTCCCGAAATCAGTAAGTCATTAGCCGTTTCAGTCTGATGCTCGGCCTCTACCGCAGGTTGACTAATTTCCTGCGCATCATCGGCCATTGGTGGAACTGAGCCTATATCAGAAGGCCTAGAAGACCCAGCAGTTTCAGGAATTTCTTCTTCTTCTGTCTTTACAGAAAAATCAAAAGCAGCTTGCTTTTCTGCGGCCAATCGCATAGCACGATCGGTGGGACTCTCTGCATCCAGACAAATTACGGATTTAGTTTTTGAAACTATTACTTTCCTTCCTATTCTTTTGGTTAAAGGAACAGTAGGATAATTGTCTATTGGATCACTACCTGCTTCATCAACATCTCTGACTCGTTCAGAAACAGGAGAGTTCCCGGGAATAGTAATTCCTTCGCGACTTCGAGTCTCTGCTCGAGTAGCTCTTTTTGCGGCAGGACCCGCAGCACCTTTACTCCTCTTCCTCTTTGGTGTATTATCAACAGATATACTCTCTTCAGCACTCCCGATAGGCACATGCAATGGTTGATGAAGGTCATCAGAGAAGAAAGTTTCCAAAACATCATCATCAACTTCATCGGTGGCCAGAGGATCTTCTTTGTCGTGACAATCCCTAGGCAAGGCGGATTTGGTTGATTTCTTTTCAATATGAATAAAGCTTTTACCTAAGATGCTAAATTTTTCATCAAAGGTATTAGCTGATACATAAAATCTGGCATAGGACGCCAATATCTTAGCTCCTCTCCGATAGTTGACCGGATCTGGCATAGAAAATGTAGCCCCTGTACCTTTGGCAATGTAATATAGCCAAGCTCTGGCACCATCAACCAACCCGCCTTGATGAACAAAACACGTCGTTGCATTGCCCACATGCAACTGATCGTAACCAAATTGACGAGCAAATCTGCTCGGAAGATATGGCTCTAAATATGTGATGTTGTCACGGCGGCAAATTAAATGAGATGGCCTGATTCTCTTTAGCCATTCATGTTGGACATCATCCAACTCATTAGCACCAACGCCGTCAATCAATCTCCCGGGCATGGTCTCATAACCAACAGGGGGAGGAACACAGGTGAAGCTCCATAGTTCTCCCCTGTTCAAGATGGTTCTGCAATCGGTTAAAGTGTCATATCTCCATTTCGGTATGTGCTTGTACCTTTCAAGGAAAGTATCATCTGGTCTAGCCATCCCAGCACTCATCAAGGATTCAAAATGTAGAAGCAGCCATCCAAACAAGTATGTAAAGGGCATTTCTACCCGAGGAAAGGACGTCAGGCTCTTCCGTGCCAATTCGAACATCCTATCTGTGTATGCCCTTAATCCGGCATTCAGACGGCAGGTCATTGCCGTTAATAGATCCATCTTATACCCAAAAACCAGACGGACTGCTGCGAAGATGACTCCTCTGTGCATCCTGTCTGCCGAACAGGTGCCAGGAACTACGAATTTTCTCAGCCAAAGAGATATGAATCCGGCCAGATGACCTTCAGCGGACAATTCTCGGCCACCCTGCTTAATATAGGTTTCTAACCTATCACCGGCCTTGTAGCTGTCGATGTCTTCTTCGACGATAATGTCGTCATGATTAGTCTCCCGGATTAATCTGTTAATCTCGGCTTGACTCAAGGGTTTGAATTTACCGACATACTGATCGGTCTTTTTCTTCTTCTAAATTTCGTCAGTGCGGCCTTGAAACAAATAAGCCATCCACTTCGAAGAATAGCAATTGGAGTCCCCCTCTCCACCTTGTCCCTTATAAAAAGCTTTACAGATGCTGTAATGACACATTAATTCTTCAAATACATAAAGAATTAGTGGATTGGCTGCAGAAATCTTATTCATTTCATCAACAAAAGGGATATATTCTTCATATGGCAAATCTGCTATTGGTAGCTGAGATATATGCCATTTCATGAAGGGCGAATCCCATCTCGCCCTTTGGGGTCATGAAGGTGCCGGTCCGATAGTTATATCTCTCCGCTAATGCCAAAAACAGATCCGGGTTTGGTTTGAAACCATAAGCAGTACACTTAATGGCATCATATAAACCTATTGCCTTCAACTGTGCACCGAAGTTCTGCAAAATCCATCTCACTAGAGCAGTCCATCTAGTGTTCTCTGGATTTACTAGACCAGTCAGCCTCATTGACTGTTTTGGGTAGATGGCATTCTTTAATTGAGCAAATTCGTTGGCAAAAATTGGGACTCTGACTGGCTTCAGCAGTGCCGAGTCCTCAGGAGGGATGGTGGCAGGTAACAGTCCTCGCAGAGATGTGACATGTGGTTCAGTACCACTGCAGAACCTTCATTGACGATATCCAATCCACCCAGCCTTAGCTTGTCGGGATGGAGTAATATCCCACTTCATCTGTCTTTGCTGGCCCGAATGGAATAAATGGGCTATGTTGATACTCTTTGTCAAACCAGTCAAATACATAGGTTGATTTGCATCACCATCCCTGTGATAAGAGTATGCTACTTTGTCAAGAGCAGGCTGAGAATTCATGTCAATAGCATCTCCAAAAAGGAATGCTGGCTTCAAATGGGCAACACCATCTACACTCTGTAACGGCAGTCCACTCATCAGGTTCAGCAAAGTATGATCTTCCTGATTGGTCAACAGAGCTATTCTTGTGGAAGGTCCGTCAAATTGGGGAAAACGAACATGTGATAGATCACTTCTATAATTATTTCCCATACTTCCTTCAAATTCTGCTTCCTGAGATAGAATATCCACTACAAATGAAGAATAAAAGTATTAGAAATCTTCAACGTCAAGAGAGGATAAAGCTCAACATACGCTCAGTTTTAACTAAGCGTACAGCTCAACATACGCTCAGTTTTAACTAAGCGTACAGCTCAACATACGTTCAGTTTTAACTAAGCGTACAGCTCAACATACGCTCAGTTTTTACTAAGCGTACAGCTCAAATTATGCTCAATTCTTACTAAGCGTATGGCATACTCAAGGATCAGCATACGCTCAGTTTTCTTTAAGCGTATAGCAGACTCAAGGTTCAGCATACGCTCAGTTTTCCTTAAAGCGTATGGCAGACTCAAGGTTCAGCATACGCTCAGTTTTCCTTAAGCGTATGGCAGACTCAAGGTTCAGTATATGCTCAGTTTATCTTTAAGTGAATGATTTTAAAAGTTCAGTTTATGATCAGTTTGAGCGTATCAGCGTATGGTTGACAAGATGATCATCAAAAATTACGCTAACACAGGAGTTAGCGTATTTCAATGAGACAATTTGCCATAGCATATTCTTTTAAGATAGCGTATTTTGATATCTCTATCGAAAATACGCGTATCTTACAGATATACGCTCCAAACATATTTTTCGTAAAAACGAAAAATATGGAATACGGCTAAACCCTAAAAAGGGAAGCGTATTTGCTGACGTATTGACCCTAAAGAGGGATACGTTTTCTAAGTTTTGTTCTAACCAGAGCCCTAAAAAGGGAATAGTTATTTGTTCATCATCTTCGTCCTCACCATAAAGAGGTTTCAATGGCCGTTCACTGCGTGAAATACGCTGACTGGCCGTCTTCTTGGTGGTAGCAGTGTCGACGGCAGGATGAGATGACTCTTCAGGGGCTTTCCCCTTTCCTTTCGCAGAAGCATCAGTCTTGGGCGCCATTAATGGAGGTTGAGTCGAAGACGAAGAAGGGGAAGAAGGATTTCGAGTTTCTGAAAGCACTTTTCTCTCTCGAAAGCAAAAGCTGTGGTAAAGAAATAAAATAGGTTTTGGAAGACCTATTTATAGAAGAAAGGAAGAAGTTCAAACGGCGGATATTCTTTAAACAAAATCCCTAAAGATTTGCACTGATATTGAGGAAGATAACGAACTCATGCCAGCGTGTTAGGACTTATTCTCACTTTAAAGTTCAAAGTAATTTCGAACTTTTGAAATTCATAAAGTTCGAAAACTTTGAAGGGGGTCTTGTATGGTATGAAAATTATGACACGCTGACATGAGACTCAGTCCAAGCCATACGCTCAAGGCTATACGCTCATCTAAAGGCCATACGCTCAGTGAATATTTTATTATTTTTTGAGATGACAGCACAGCATGTATTTAATAAAGGATGAATCTGACACTTCGTCTTTCGTGCAAAGACAGCTGTTCAATGAAGACTAGCCGTCGTATAGGTGTTCGAAGAGTCGGTTTTGTCTTTTACGAGGATAGCTCAGCATCTCTCATAAATGTAAAAGCCATCATTACTGTCAGTTTTAACAGTCTATCAGCCATCATATCCGCAGTCACGACGCTCGAGAAGATTTTGTCAGTTATTAGAAGATATGGCATATCAAAGAAGATTGATGATGGCCACGTGTCTACTTATTCAAACATGCCACGTGTCTACTTATTTCAACATACGACTCCTTCCAACTAAGTGAGCGTATGGATCTCATACGACTCATTCCCAATTAAGTGAGCGTATGGATCTCATACGACTCCTTCCAACTAAGTGAGCGTATGGATCTCATACGACTCCTTCCCAATTAAGTGAGCGTATGGATCTCATACGACTCCTTCCCAATTAAGTGAGCGTATGGATTCCATACGACTCCTTGTCAAGTGAGCGTATAGTTTCCATACGACTCCCTGTCAATAATGTGAGCGTATCAGCTTTATATGGTTCTACGTTGTCCAAGTAAGCGTATGCAAGACATGTGCCTTCAAAAGCTAGCGTATGACTCTTCTTCTAAGACAGCGTATCACAGCAGTTGTGTCCAGAATAATTTTCAATGTGCAGTTAACACACGTTCTCACGTGTCCTGCACTCAGTTATCCACTTCTTCAGAAGTTATGCAACGTGGCATTCATGCCATCAATCTCTCCTGAATATGCTCCACTACTTTTAACCGCACGCTAATATGTCTCCATCAGAATTTGCCACGCGTCCCTGCAGTTATGCACACATCAAATAACTACCTGAGCGTATGCTTAAGGACAGTTATCCTGAACTCTATAAAAGAGAGTTTCTTCATCTTCATCAGACACACAGTCAATTTCAGAGAGAACAGAGAGATTGCCCAGTTGCTGTCAAGTTCTTCGAAGTTCGAGTTTTCTTTATCGCATCGTCCAAGGGATAAAGTAATCGTCTTCTAGATTAGATTCCTACAGTTGTAATTTTCTCAGATACAAAATAAATAAAGTGAATTTATTTATGGAAAACAATCGCATGCCAAGGTTGCTTCCTTCTCCTTGCGTTTGTGAGTAATCACCTCTCGCAAGTTGATAGCGGATAGATCTACCTTTGTATCCCATTTATGGAGTCGGGTATCCCAAGCACACGGGTGCGAAGGTGTCATGTTTGCTCCCTGATCTGAGGCTATTAAAAGCACTTTCTCTTGATCGTTAGAGGTAGACTTTTGAGACCTACCCTGTCCGTTAGCCCTGGGAGACTGGATGTGGTTGGTTCTGTACAACTTTCCATCAGGAGCCCGTATAACAGTTAACGGTGCCCATTGACGGTTAGCAACTTAGACAGTTGACTGGGCCTGTTGGGCCCGTACTACCCTAGACTTCTTTGACTTAGCACCCGAAGGTGCATAGTAAGAAGTGTTCAGATTGACACATCCTACATTCTCAATGGGCCGTATGGAGTCGGGCCCGTATGAGAGACGGTCGAACACAGAGCTTCTGACAGGGCCGCATGAGACACTCTGCCTGCGGCCAGGATTTGCTACCGTATGGACCATTTGCCTGCGGTCAGAGTTAGCTGCCGCATGGGCGATCTGTCTGCGGCCAGAGCTGACTGCCGCATGGGCGATCTGCCTGCGGCCAGAGTTGGCTGCTGTATAGGCCATCTGACTGCGGCCAGAGTTGACTGCCGCATGGGCCATCTGCCTGCGGCCAGAGTCTGCTGCCGCATGAGTCATCTGCCCATCTCTCTTATGCGGTCTCTTCCTCGTCTGTATGGATTTCCCTTATGCCCCTAAAAACTCAGCATCATAGTATTTTCTTTCACTAGATTTAGGGATAGTGGGGTTATCTTCGGTCGGAAGCAAGGCCGCATGAGAGTCTTGATCACCGTCTTGGGCCACAGAAGGAGCTTCTTCGAGAACCTGGTCGGGGGCAAGAGTTTTACACTTTGATATGCTGTGGGCTCTCTTTGGGCTGGCTTGCTTCTGCGATGGGATGGCGCTCCCTTCAGAGAGCATTTCTTTGAATGCTCGTTGGTCAAATCGAACCACGAGTATTTGTTGTGTGGACCCGAGCTTGGACGCATCAGATTGCGTCACCAACTTCTCATCAGAATAGAAGGATCTCTCCAGTAGAGTCGCCATAGTGTTTGCCATTAAATATCAAGCACAACAAATTACAAATGAATTGAACTTGATTGCAATCTCACTTGTTCAGAAGAAAGCCTAGAAAGAAAGTCTAGGAAACAATCTAAGTACAATAGTTTAGTTTTGATTCTGGGGGTGACGATAGAGGCTCGAAAAAGTGTAGCAACTCTGCCTTACTCCTTGGACTATCTGATGCGATCCTCGCTCTTGAGGAAATTGCCCTTTGTAGGTTACCCGTCTTAGATTTCTAACCATTTGCATGGGTGTGGTACCCTGTTATTTATAGTATTTTCTGCAATAGCAAATTTTTGGGCCTCATAAAGGGCCACGTGGCCACGTGGCCACGTGTCTATCACAGCACACAAAGACTCGATCTTGGGCTGCCAGCTGGTGGGGGTTGTTGAGATTTTATTGTTGTGAATCTGGGTGGTTGAGACTTAGTCAGCCTTTCACGTATCCCATCGCAATATAGGATCAGTGTGCTTGAGTCATTTTGAGCCGCATAGGCCTTTCAGTGTTCGGCCATGCTGGGCCGTATAAGACTTATGCGGCAGTCTCCCTTAGTCCGCATATATCTTGGGGACTTTTGAGCCATATAGGTTCAATATTTTAGGCCACATAAAGCTCATACAGCTCAGATTGTAGTTACCCTTGGCCACATGAAGCACATAGATTGAACCGCATAAGGTTCATGCGGCTCGGGTCGCATTCCTTTTGGCCGTATGGCCATGTCCAGTCTGGTGGCATGACATTTTGTCTGGTCATGTCTTATTTTCTTTTTGTCAGAGCTGCCAGTCTTGCCAATTTTGACAGAGTTTATCAGCTTTATCATAAAGGTTGATTAGCTTGGCCGCATAAGTAACTATTCTCTCTGTGGCTCAAAAATCAGTCTGGTAAAGATGGGCCGCAGGGGGCATGCTGAGTCTATCATGCGGCTCTTCTTTATGCGGGTCAATCCGTTCTAAGGTACTCATGCGATCAGTTGTGATCCGCATGAACCCTATATTTTCCATGCTTCTACAGTTCCGATACAAGCAAACACAAAGAATAAAAATATATAGGTACGTCGACCCCTTCAGTGGAGCAACTCTCAACACCGGCCATATAGTATATAATATCCGGGTACGCCGACCCCTTCGGTGGAGCAACTCTCAATACCGGCCACGCAATATATATATATATATATATATATATATATATATATATATATATATATATATATATATATATATATATTTTTAAAGAAAAAGATTGAAAAACAGGAAACTACGACTGGGCCCACAAGTGGGCGCCAGCCCGATACAAGCCCAAAACGGGACTAAAGACAGGGCCCACAGGCGGGCAACTGCAGGACCAGCCCCAACTCGGGAATTTCAAAATTTGAAAATCAAAAGAGGGAGGGGGGGCACGTGGCCCACGGGAGCTTGTCCCAAGGGGTCAGGTGGTGGTAGGCCCGAGGACCCATGTGACGGGGAGCGTGGCCCGAAGGGTCGACGGGCGGGTCCTGAGGGGGCGCGAGGGCCGAAGGGGCACCTCGGGATACCCCACGACGCTGGGAGACACGCCGTGCAACGCCGCAGAGGCTGAGGGGGGCGACATAACGCCGGCGTGAGGGGGGAGGTCCAGCCACAGGGCCTCGAAGCAGGCGGGGAACGACGAGGGAGCGGCCCGAGGCCCTCGGGACTTCCCGAGCACGAGGAAGGGCAACGCCGGGCGGCTCCGCAGCAAGGAGAGGCGGGGTGACGGGGACTGAGCCGTCGGTGAATGAGGGAGCCAGGGAGGAGAGGGGGAGGGATGCCCCGAACGCTCTTCAGGGCTGACAGACGAGGAGGGGAGAGCCGGTCCGGCGAGGACAAGGTGGGCCCCACGGAGGACAGAGGCGACCGGAGGAGGTATCCGCAGCGGCTGGAGCGCCGGGGCAGGCGCGACGCGTGAGGTCGATGACACGGCAGGGAGGCCCGCACCACCGATGACGGCCGAGGGCCTCAGACGGCACCTGGGAGCAATGGCTAGGAGTAGTAGCGCCACCCCCACGCCGACGCGAGGGGGAGGCTAGCACCTCCGAGGACGGATGCCTGCACGTGAGAGGCGGTCGACTGGATGGGAAGGGGGTCCACTGCCACCGAAGGGTGGAGGGGTCCTGGGAGACCCAGTACCACCTCTGGGAAGAGGGGTCCTGGTGGTAGGCTCCCGCCACCGCCGAGGAGGAGGGATAAGCCGCGAGCTTGGCGACGGGAGGGGGAGAGGGATCCGAGACCGAGGAGGGAGGTTGCTCGGCAGGGGAGGGCACAGAGAGGAAGGAAGGCCTCCGAGGGAGGGTGCGCGAAGGCGGGAGGTACGATTGGATGAGGGAGTGGGACCGCCTGGGAGGGAGACGAGGCTGGGAGGACGACTGAAGGAGGATTGAGGGGAGGCGCCGACGGGGGGGGGGGGGGCGAAGGTGGAGGAAGTGGTGAGGGAAATCGACGGGGTAGGGACCACCGGAAGGGCGGAGGGAGCCCGGACCGAGGGAGAAGGAGGGGAAGGTCCAGGCTGGGCGGAGGAGAGCGTCTTGGAGCCGAGCGCCGGGGGAGGAGGATGGGATCTGGGGCGGGGGGAGAGGAGTGGGGGGAGCGGCCTCTGGGAAGGAGGAGGGCACCACTGCGGCAGAGACTGCGGCAGCTCCTGCTGGGGGCAGCGGAGCTGGGCCAAGGAGGGAGGGGGACGTAGATGCCCGGAGGCGCCGAGACCGGCGACGACTACGACGCCGAGGGCGCTGACTGCTCCGCGCACGGGGGAGGAGGGGCGTGGGGCCGCCGCACCACGGGCAGCCGCCTGGGGCAGGGGCTTCCCACGGGAGGAACGGCCGAGGGAGGCCCGACCAGCAGCCGAGGTCGGGGAGGACGGGAAAGCAGGGGGCCTCACGACGGGGCACGGGCCTTTGGGAGGCGCCCGGCCACCGCCCGGGAGCGGGAGGGAGGCTCACGATGGGCGAGCGAGCGCCGACCAGGGGAATCCAGGCCCAATACCCGTTCTCCATATATATATATATATATATATATATAAATATATAAATATATAAATAAATAAATAAATATATATATATATATTTTATATATATATATATATATATATATATATATATATATATATATATATATATATATATATATATATATATAGTGGGCATACGTTTTCTACGGCCACCAGATCGTAGCGGCTGCTGCTACGTGGGTCTTATGGAAGAATCGTAACAAGGAGAGATATGAAGGCCACCAGTTCAACGCTGACATGCTCATTCGTGAGGTGATCAAGAAGTGGTGTAAGATCAGGGACTTCTGTTCGCAAGGCCAGACTGGTTTTTGGGTTTCTCTCCTCTGCTAGGCTCCCGGTTTGGGTTTTATGTTTTGTTGGTATACTTGTATAGGCGTCGGCATTTTATGCCTAAGGGTATACTTGTACAGGCTGCGACAAAGTGTCTAAATACAACCATCATAAATAGATTTTCCCAAAATAAACTCTAACATGTTCAAAGTCAATCTATACTTACTATGTGCTATAATCTAGCTTTTAGGAAGCACAAAATAGTTATTTTGACTTGAAAATTTATAGGTAAGGTTACCCTAATATACCGGTATCTATAAATACCTATTTTAACTAAGTGATCACAATAATTATGTCAAATATGTATAATTTTCAAACCTTGATAGAATTGAAATAATATGAATAATAATGAAATAAGTTCATAAAACCTTGTTTTGAAGTTATTTAGAAGCACTTTCATGAAAACAACAGTGTTGGGCTATTTATTTCTTGAAATTTGTAAGTATGTATATAAATATATATTTAAACCTTGTATGGAAAATTAACATTTACAATTTTGTATTTCATGACACTAACAAAATTCATACAAGCCCCTTTTTAAGAATATATAAACTCATCATCTATATAACAAGCATAGAACCATTCAATAAAATCACCACTTAAGGTACTAGTATTTCTAGACTTTCTTCCTAATAAGTTTTCATTCATGAATATGGGAAAACACAAGTTGTAATAACTTATTGTGCCATGAAAAGCTAAAGTGTTGGTAAAGTATACGTGCTTGAGATATACATAAGATAGATAGGGATGTAACTCTTTATCTAACAATTTATACTATAGCATGAATTAATGGAAATTTAAAAGAACAAAAGAGGGGAAGAGCTTGGCTTGGAATTTTGGATGTTTTTCCTAAGAGAGAAATTCTCTCTATGATCCAAAATCAGAAGACTCATCACCAAGATTGACTTGCACAACCTCATCTTCGGTGGGCGGCTCTCTTTGCTCGAACCGCTTCTCCCATTGTGCATCTAGCTGTTGTGCCCACGGCTCCAACTCAAGAAGTTCAGGAATGTCTTCATCTTCTTCGTAGGCGTCGACAAATGCCATGTTGACGGACAAGGCTTGTCTGAATACTTTCTCGTTGCTGACATCTGAGTCAGAAGTTGGTGATCCGGTTGAGTGTGAATGCCAGTCGCATTCCTCATCTGAGCTTTCAGGGGTCGTCGTGGGTGTAACATAACCTAGCCCACATCTGGTCTTGTTGTAGTAATCCTGTGGTTTTCCAGCTGGGACAGGCAATTGTAAGGGTAATCGCCGTCCAGTGCCGTAGTTCAAGCCTGGCGTAGTTTCCAGATCATACCCCTATTTTTGCATGAGGTACTTGGATCGGAAACTATATAGGTAAATGGGCAGTCTCCCAGTGTCGGGTTCGAGATCAACTTCTTCTATCCTGAAGGGTTGTGGATCATTCTTTCGGCCGAAGATGATTGGATGATCCTCTCCCTCGACTATACGATAAGCGTCTTCCACTGGAGTAAGTTGGTTTACGGTGTAGACATTTGTCACCTGTGTGTGCAGGTGGGTGCCTATACCGTGTTCCATAGCATACATTGTACAAAGCTTATTAAGCTCTAGGTAGTTCAAAGATAACCCTTTATTAATAAAGTAAGGTATCTTTTCCAGTGGGATTACATCATCTGCGGATGGGACACCAGTGTGAGCAGCCACATACTTGGCCAGCTCTGACTCTTCTTCAGCCACCCCCTGTGTCAATGAAGACTGAGAGGATGTCTTGGGCAACTTAATCATCAGGGGCTCCACAGGTGGAGCAGAACTTGGAGTTGTTGGCATACTAGTGACCTCCAGTTTGGTGCTCGGAGCTAGGCGGGGAGTTGTTGGCTGGCTAGCGACCCCCAACTTAGCGCTCGGCTGCCAATTTATTTTAGGAAGGCGAATTATCATCGGCTTGATGGAGGGGTTGAGCTCCCCTGTTTGTTGCTGGCTAGCTCTAGGCAGCTTGATTGTCAGTGGCTCTTTCGTGGGTCTTGGCGCCTGGAATCATACACTCACGTATGATTAACCAGGCCAAACATTGTATTAAGTTCTAAGCCGATCACATGTTGAAACTAATACTAAACTCACATAGATATAGTTTCAGATTTTTGTACATGATATATACTGTTTTCTTGTTCTTACATTCAGTTACAGTCTTGACATGCCTTACCATAATTCATGTACATATTATTTTACCTCGTATATTCTCTCTATTTACTGCTACATTTTCAATATCGTCTAACTAGAACTGTTATTTGAGATTTGTGCTCGTTCCATCCTGACTGGATATGTTGATAAAATTTTAGGAGTAGTTGTGCCCTCAGTATTGGACTTCATGATGTTGCTAGCTGAGGTAGATCTCACTATTCTTCTATGTGAGTTGCCTGGTAGTTATCCTTAGTTAGTTTTGTTGTTCCTTCTTTATTTTTCTGTCTTATGATCATTGTAGATTCTAGTTGTTCTAGTGATATTGTTATTATTTCTTGTCTTATCTTCCTTAGTTTTTGTGATGTGATATGAGTACATTTCTAGTTATGGATATTTAGATGTGGTAGTTAGTATAGTATACTTGACAGCGTTCTACCGCCGATACTGCGGCGGAGGCACGACGTGGCCTACGTATTCGTACCCGTATATCCGGGTGCGGGTCGTGAAACCTGGCTAGACCTTGGCAGCTGGATTGTCATCTGCCCCTCTTGTGCAGAGAGGCTGATTGTATCCTTACGCAGAGTGGCTGTAAGTGGTGTAGTTCTGCCAGGTTTACGAGCTTGAAGGTGGATCGTCAGAGGTTCTTCCGATCCAGTTGTCGCCTCAGTTGGAGCTTGAGTATCTCCTTTGACAAGGTGCCTTTTTGTCTTCTCGTACAAGCATGAGTTAGAGTAGTAGGATTCGACCCCTTTAAAGGGATCGATGTCGATAAATTCTGTCCTCACGAAGCCGTGCTTGTCGACGTTCTTGAAGCACTGGTGCAGTATGGAGGGAATGATCATGTAATCGTGTATTCAAGGATGTCCCAGGATAATATTGTAGGAAGTGTCCACATCTATGACATAACAGGTCACTTCTGACTGAAGGTCGCCGATTTGGCACTTCAAGCGAATCTTTCCGATCGGGTAGCTTCTGTCTGAATTGAAACCGCTGATGGCGGTGCTTGTCGACGTCAGGCGATACATTAGAATGCGCAGATGGTGTAGTAGGGTCTTCAGGATGATGCTTATGGAAGAACCGGGATCAATATACATCCGATCCACCTTGATATCGCCATTGTACCCAGTATAATACAGAGTTTGATCATACAGGTTAGTCTTGATAAGCATATCCTGCAGAGTAAAGACAATGTTGGGTATTGTACCGTACAAGCACTGTCTTAAAGATCTGCAGACGAGCTCTCCCCAGTGAGATTGGACTGAGCCAGATATGCATCGGTATTCTGGAGTGCCTCGCTCAGTACGACGTGAACATCTTTGGAGAGTCTCAGGAGTTCGTATAGTGATAATTTGGCCGGTGTGTTGGCCAATTGTGCCAAGATGTCAAAGTTGTAGGACCTCTCCAGTCCATGAGGCGTCTCTATTCGGAGCGGTTTGTCGAAGCGAGTCTCCTTTGGCCTAGGCTTGTCGGTCGTCGAAGGCTGAGAAGGTCCTGGAGCATCAGCAGCTGTTGGCTGATGATCTTCAGCCGAGTTACCCGGTGGAGGTTGGGTTTGTGTGCCAGAGCGGATAACAACAGCAGTAGCTTCTTCGACCTCTGCCGAGATTGTGCGGCATGATTTGAATTTTCCACTCTTTTTCTTGCTGGTGGAGGGTGGTGCAGACTGAGTTACTTTAGGAACCAAGTCCGGATGGACCCACATGACCTCCCCTCGTGATGTGGTAAGGGGCACTAGACCAACAGCCTGGTCTCGGGGAGGTAGAAGGTTAGCGATCTCCATCCTTGCTCTGGGGACGGGCACTACTCCATCTTGAGTCTTTGTCGGAGGGAAGTTGCCGAATTGTACTGACACAATGTAGGCATCTACGATTACCTCTTCGAAATCAATGGCCAAGGCCTTAGAGTCGATGAGATGCTGGATGTATCGCTTCAGTTGGTAGCAGTCATGTGTAGCATGGTGTATATAGCGATGGTAGTGGCAGTACTTGGGGCTCTCCATTTCTGTAGTACGAGGTTCACGCCTTGGAAGAGGGAGCTGAATTCGACCTCCTTGTATGAGCATGTCCAAGATGGGCTTGACATGGCGGTCCTCGAAGGAATTGGTCATCTGAGGCCACTGCTTCTCTGCCGGCTTTGGTTCAGGCTTCGGTGCTGTGTCGGCCACCATAGCTTGTTTACCCTTGTTGTCTCGATTGTTGGAGGGGTTACCACCATTGTTGCTGTTGGTGTTAGGGCGTTTGCCCTTGTCCTCTCCTTCCGATACATGCAATCCCAATTGGCGAGCTTTCTTCAACTTGTCTTCTACGCTAGTGGCGCTGATAATGAAAGTCTTTCAATCCTTAAATTGACTTTCGCCCATCCAGAGGCTGATTGTGGGAAGCAGCCTCTTTTGGCAAATTTCAATTAAGGAGGAATCAGGGTTACCGGAAGGCTACTTCATCGCGGTTTGACGAAACCGCTCGATATAGTTCCTTGTCAGCTCCTTTTTTCCCTTGACAACATCCATGAGGGTGGACATTGTCATGTCTTGTCCGACTTCGTAGAACCTCTCCAGGAATATATGTTTTAAGCCAGCGAAGGAATGGATGCAGTTGTCCGGCAAGTTGCGGTACCAGTCGAAGGTGACACCTTCCAACGCTCCAGTGAACAACCGTGTAAGGATGGCATCATCATGAGGCAGATGGTCGGTTGTGACTTCGAATTAGGTGATGTACCTACTTGCAGATGTCTTTCCATTATACGGATTGATTTTGAATAGTTTATATCTTGGTGGGAAGGGCACATCTCTCCATGCAGCATGATATGGTTGTCGTATCCTGAGGTCCTGGCAGTTTTCTCGGGCGTGGAACATGGCCCGGAGCTCCTGGACCTCTCTTCTTGCCTCCCTAGCCTCGTCTGCAGCGGTGGAAGCCGATATTTCAGGAGGATTATCACCCGGGTTTGGTGCAGCTGAGTTCGAGTTCGCATTGGCTGCGGGTCCCATGTTTGTTTGGCCAAGTGTTCTTTCTTACCGAGTTGGAAGGGCCGCTTTGATCTCGTCCACGGATTTGACCAAGGTAAGAAGTATGGCTTCCAGAGTGTCGATGCGTTGGCGATCACTGGGACCATCTTGTTGCTGTCCGTCATGAACACCGTCCTTATATGAGGAGAGATGGAAGGAACGGTGGAGGACGCGCCCTTCGAGTCATATCCTTGTACAGAGAAATCGTCAGGATACGTGGGAATGTTCTTCTCTGGTTCGGACTCAGAAGGAGTGGTACCCCCAGCTTCAGAGCTTGCCTCGTCTTGAGAGTTGTGGACGTCCTCGGGGACGTCAGGATCTGCTGCATCCGTTGGGTGAACCATTTCCTCTGGATTATCTTCTTGGAACACCGGATTGTCGTAAATATTTGGCAGAGTGCTACACCCGGCTCCAGCGTCTCCCAGAGATGTGGACGACGAATCTTCAAGTGTGGCAGATTTCGTCTTTAAGCGAGTACCTTGGAAAACTCCTCCCGCAGCGGTCGTGGACAACCGCTTGGTTGATATTTTCGAGCCGGTGACGTTTGTTTTCTTTCCTCTCCCGCTGCCAGGAATCTTCAGAGCAGAATTGCAGGAGGCGACGAGAATCGTCTCGTCTTCTGAGCTTGGGTGTTGCAGCCATTGGAAGACGGACTACCGGTCTTCTTGTACTGCCTCCTTATTACAGCAGTTGACAATGACTTGGGTGCAGCGATGTCCCCGAAAGGACTCTCTGTACACCGAGTCTTCGTCTCTTTCCTTGCATTTGTGAAGAATTATGTTGCGCAAGTCACCTGTTTTATGGGCTTGGGAGTTCTGAGCACATGAGTGTGTTAGCATCCTGCCTGCTCCCTGATGTGGGGGTAGTACGAGTGCTTGCCCCTGATCATTGTTGGGAGACTCTTGATAACTATCTCGTTCGTTGGCCGTTGGGGGCTGGACACGGATAGTTTTATACAACTTTCCATCAGGGGCCCGCGTAATAGTCAGCGGGACGTCCTGATAGTCAGAAGTTGGGACAGCTGTCTGAGCTCGACGAGCCTGCGCTGTCCGAGACTTCTTCCTTCTAGCACCTGAGAGTTCATAGTAGGAAGAGTCCACAGAGACTGGCACATGAGAGCATCTGGGGTCAGGATCGCCTGAGAGGTGGTCGAAGACTGACCTTGAGCCGCATGGAGTAGATGGTATGCGGCTGGGTTTAGTGGCCGTGCAGGCTGTCTGCATGCGGCATGACCCTTCTGTATGCGGCTAGGAGCGGTGGCCGCATAAGTAGTCTTTATGCGGCTGGCAGTCGTGGCCGTATGAGCCTCCTTTATGCGGCTGGACGTTCTGGCCGCATGAGCCTTCTGCATGCGGCTGGCTTCTGTGGCCACATGAGTTTTCATGTGGCCGGCGCCTTTATGCGGCTTCTTCTTGGACCGCACAGAGTTCCTCTTTGCCCTTGCAAGTCCAGCATCATAGTATTTTCCTCTGCCGGACTTGGGGACAACAAAGTCCTCTATGGTGGGGCCACAAGCGAGACTTCTCCGCCATCTCAGATAACAGAGAGTACTTCTTCGAGAGCTTAGGAAGGAGCGAATGATTTGGGCCTCCACTCCTTGCGGGCCTTCTTTGTGCGGGCTCGCCGCTGGACCGGGCCAGCGCTCTCGTCAGAGAGCATTTCTTCAATGCCTGCTGGTCGAACCGGGCCACCAGCATTTGTTGAGTGGAGCCAATTTTGGCTGCATCCGATTGCGTCACCAACTCCTCAGCCATAGAGAAGTTAGTCCCCAGCAGAGTTGCCATCGTATTTGCCATTAATTGTAAAAGTGCAGAACAATTTTATAGGAGGACTGAACTTAGACTCACAATACAAACTCGCTCGTCCAAAGAAAGCCTAGGAATGGAAAACCTAGGTACAACAATCTAAGTACGATTGTTTATTTTTGATTATGAAGGATGACGGTAGAGGCTCGGAAAAGCGACGGCAGCTCTGCCTTACTCCTTGGATGATCAGACGTAGCCTTGGCTCTGATGAAGAAATGCTATCGGAATGTGTGGGGAGACTCTTCTGTGCGTGCCTTTTTCTCTCTGTGTATCCAGCCAGGGCCTTTTTTGCAAGGGAATGGCACCTTGCTATTTGTAGGAGTGGGGTGTGATCATTAGGGTTTGCAATGATTACCCTTGAAAAGTCAGCGGTTTGGGGATTAATTACCATTTTTTTTGATCCTGTTTTGTTGGCAATTAATCTGGGCCGTTAATCTTGATTGCAACAAATCAGGGCAGTTAATGTTAATTGTGCCAAATCCGTATGGGCAATTAATGTTGATCGCCACGAATCTTCGTGATCAGTTATGACAAGCTCGGATCTCCTGCCACGTGTTCAATCTGCTTGATTTCAATAAATCTGATTTGATCCGGGTAATTATGATGATTGCACTAAATCTGGTTATTGGGATTTGTTGATAGTAACAAATCTGATTGGATAAATCTTGATTGATTTGTTGCCACGTGTCCAACCATCATTATGCTGCGAGCCGTAGGGACGCGGGGGGAACTGATCCTCTGCCACGTGTCCTAACCACGAGCCACAGGGACAGGGTGTCTTGACAGAGCCGCATGAGGATAGCTTTTCAGGATTTGAACCGCATGAAGGTGGCAGCCGCATAGGTATGGCCTCCGAAATCTGAGCCACATGAGGGTGGTTTCCATCTGAACCGCATAAGGCTGGCCACGTGTCAAGGCTGCATGGGCGTGGCCTCTCAGTATTTGAGCCGCATGGAGATGGTCCCCATGATCCGAGCCGCATGAGAGTAGCGGCCGCATGGGGTGGCTTCTCAGGATTTGAGCCGTATGAAGATGGCCTCCATGATCCGAGCCGCATGAGAGCAGCGGCCGCATGGGGTGGCTTCCATCCAAACCCCATGCGGCTGGCCACATGTCAAAGTTGTATGGAAGACTTTGGGATTTGATGGATCGTGCCAGCTATAATGATTTTCTTTGTTTTCCTAGGAGCACGCCTTTATGTTAGAGTCATCATTGCAGCTTTATGTCAGAGCTGTCAGTTTACCTTTATGTCAGAGTCGCCTTGTTGTGTCAGAGCATTAACTGAGGCCGCTGCTTAATGGCCAGCTGTAGAGGCGAGCCGCATAAGGCCACGAGCCGCATGGCTATGTTGGCAACTTTTGAGCCGCATAAAACTCTTGAGCCGCATGAAGCTCTGAGAGATTCTTTGAACCGCATGAGACTCCCTCTATTTTTAGTCGTATGGATTTTTCTGTTCTTTTTCATGCTTCTACAAATATGACCTCTGAGCAAAGCATTCGTCAAGGATAATCGCATCCATATTGCCTCTGAATTATCCACTTCTACCTAATGTTATATATCTTTCCAGGTCCATATTACCTCTGGTCAGATATAGAACATCCTCTACTATTACGTCCGTATTACCTCTATTAGAAGCTTCTTTCAACTTATTATCCATATTCAAAAACCCTGAATATAAAATGGATAATGAGTCCACATCAAATTCTCCAACGGAATACCTACCAAAAATATCCTTACTACGTCCACATTACCTCTAGTTCCGATATTTCACAAAACCACATTCATGAATTTTGAAAGCCAAAAGATTCTTTATTCTTTATTTAAATGTCTATCAAGAGAAGGGAAAAAAGGGATACACGAGCCTTGACGGCTAAAAGAGAAACAATTACAAAACGAAAGACTTAAGGGATACACAATCGATTGATGCTATCCCTCAGAGCCTTGATCTTAGCCTGAGATTTGACAGTGGAACGACGACGTGCTTCTCCCTGCCGAGCAGCTTCACCTTGAAAGGAATCAGTTTTAGATGCTCCTCTTCCAACTTAACCAACTGAGCTTTCAATTGATCTGAAGTTGTGGCAGTCGCAGCAGCCTGAACTACGTAGTCTTCCTGCTCAGATGCAGCCATTCGCAGGTCAGCCTCGAGCTGAGCAATCTCTTCGCGAAGATGCACAATATGGTTGTACTTTTCAGCAATCTGGATGGCCAGCTTATTCTTTGAGGTAATACGAGCTCTACTGGCAGTATCAAACTGTTCATACTGATTAGCCAGCTCGCTGATCTCTTTAGCCAGATCCTCTTTTCTCGCCTGGAAATTAGCTTTCTCCTTCTCAATAGCCATAATCAGAGCCACGTCCTCCTCAAGAAATGATGATGTTGGGCTTCGCTAACTGACCTCTCGGAATTTGGCCACTAGATTTTCCAGGTCAGCCATGACCTTCCTTAAAGCATTAGCTCGCTCTTCATAGCCAGCAATGCTTTCAAGAGCTGTCACCTGGCATTCAGCAACAGCCTTCATAGGCCCGAAGGCGGCATTTCGGTTCAAAACTCCAGGAAGTTTTACTTTCAATACAAAATAGAAAGCTCTTATGACTTCCTTAGCCATCTCATCATCTTCAGAAGAAGTCATTGGAGATGAAGCTTGATGAGGATCTTCTATCCTAGGAAGAGCTACTTGGGAGGAAGCCGAACCTGACAAATAAAGCAATACACATATCAATAACAAAAGAAAACTTACTTAAATAAAGAGTTGTAAGTTTATACCTCCTGCCGGCTCGGCATCAACTGGAACTGGAGAAATGAGAGCAGGTCCAGGTCACTCACTGTCAACATCTGCCTGCTCGCCTTCCACGGTCCCAGCTAGACCCGAAGCATATTCAATAACGACCGCCTCAACAGGCCGATCGGGAACTTCTTCAGTATCCGATGCCGGTTTACTGGAAGAACCAAGGGCAGCTTCCTGTCTAGTCCCGGTACCTGGAGCAACCTCCGTGCTTTCTTCCCTTTTCTTGTCTACAAGGGAATATACGATGGAAGTCAGCCTCACAATTGCACGCAAAATTGAAGCCAAAAAATTTTATTCAAAGAAAAGTGCAAAAATGACATACCCAGAGGAGGGTGAACAGATTGGACTTGATTTTCATCTAAGTCCTTCATCATAGCTCATATCGCAGACATATCCCCCAAAGAAATGTCATAGGAGAGACTGGTTTTCTGATCGCCGTCGTGGTCGGGGCCTTCACCCTGATCACCCCTTCGCTCGGGCCTTACAACTGAAGAAGATCCGCCCTCATCCATCGGTTGAGGACGAGTAGGGACACTGTTGTTATATCCACCTTGTCAGGCAAAGAAGCACCTGCCAGAGTCACAACTTCAACGTCCTGTGCAAAGGACAAACACAATGGTAAAAAAACTCCTAATGGTTTGACCAAAACGGCTATGGAGTCTAGGAAAGGATCTACCTCCCGAATGGTAACGGCCTGCGATGCCGTCTGTCGAGACGATCTTTTGGAAGGAGGCGAGCCGGTACTAATGTTTGCGACCTTCTTTCTCCCACGAGAAACAACAACCTTCTTCCTTTTGGGCCGTAGGACCAGCTCGGTGGAAGCTTTCCTCTTATGAGGAATGTCAGGAAGAGGTTCTTCAGTATCCTTTCTCCGAGGCGCTGCAACAATGGACTCCTCAAGAACAACTCTTTGCTACGGCGTTGCAGCCGGTTCAACTGTGGGTATGGCACCCTCCTTTCTGTAACTCTCTATTGCGCATACTCGTCCTATATCAGCAAGGGTAGGGGCAAGCCTAGTCCCCGATATTAGACTATGCTCATGATTATACCGAGAATGAAGGGTATTGACCTGAATATAGAACTCGATAGCAGCAAAGAGCATGTAGGTGTCAAGATTATCTTCGGACAAGGTAAAAAATGCCCCCATACATACAGCGTTATAGTAGCCCCATGCACGTGCCCCGTCGATCAGACTCCCTATCGGCTATAGATGAGAGCTGGAATTGCCCAAGAGAAGCTGGCTGTAGCCGAATTGTCGTGCAAAGCGACTGGAAAAATAAGGTTCCAGGAAAGTATGATTCCTATTCCTGAATACCAGATGGGAAGGCCTGATGGACTGGAACCAACAAAATGCCCCAATAGAAAGGCTAGTAGTGAGTGCTCCCTCATTTACTCGGGTGTGTCCTGCACGGCCACTACCAGACGGAGGCGACACTCTAAAGAATTCATAGTTCTACAGAAAACTTAAAGACTTCATGCAAACAGGTACCCCTGTAACGGTCCAGTCAGTATCTTTGAATCTTCGAAGAAAGGCGTCTCCGTCAAAGAGTCTGCCATCAGCCCGATGTTCATCAATCTGGGACAATACAGTACCAGCTATCCCATCAGATAGTGAAAAAGAAACTCAGTCCCAGCAAAGTCATTTCTGCCATCGGGTGTTATCGTGTTCACAACAAAATGTCGCAAACCCCGTTGGATGGCACAGACCATCGCTGGAAGCAGGGCAAGTTGGCATCCAAAGTCCAGCTTTACAGCCGAAAGTATCATACCCTGGCTTATTCTTTCAATAGACCCTGAACCACCAGGGACTACGCAGTCACGAAGCCATATCATCAGAAAAGCGGCTAGAACTGCCTTTTCTGACAGCTTGAACTCGACCTGCCTGAAGAAATAATAAACCAGAAAGTTTCCCTCAGGATCATCACTATCTTCGGTATCTATAGCTCCGTGATCTGCCATCAACTGCTTTATCTTAGAGCTCGTCAAGGGCTTACGAGATGAGAAAGAGACTGAGCTATCCCCTTCTTCTCTAGTAAAGACGTAGTTAGTCTAGGCCCTCGTATGGGGAAGGGACCCCTCAGTCTTACCCTTCTTCCTAATCTGGTGACAAATAAAAAAGTGATAGAGTAGCTCTTTGTACACCTCCATCATCTCGAAGTTCTCATTCTCCAAATCCAGGAGCTTCGCATCACAGGGGACGTATTCTGCATATAGCTCCGTCCCCCAGGGAAGTTTGGATATCACCTACATCTTATGAGGTGCCAAACCTATCTTCCCACCCGGAGTGAAGAAGGTGCACATGTGATGGTTGTATAACTCCACCATGGAGACAAACATTGGCCAGTTAACCTTAGTGCCATATTGGGTGGCTCTAACAGCATAAAGAAGACCGACAGCTTTTAGGGTGGCCTCGTAAGCCGAGAGCACCCATCCAGTAAGGTCACTCCAGAACGGGACAAAATGTCTCCAACCTTTCATCCGCAGCTTCCCTTCCGGGTACGACTCCCTCTTTGACAGCATCAAGTTGGAGAGAGTCTCAGCACCATAGGGTGAAGATCAGTCGGGACATCATTCATTATGAGACCAGGTTGCAGCCCCCTCATGGAGTAGGACGTGGAACCCTTGACACACTTGCAAGTGTCCTTCTTCCGGTCACCAGAGTTGAATTGGATCCTGCCAGAAATAACCCTATGCAGTTCAGCGGTCAAGTCCCATTTCATCTGCCTCTGCATAGCCAGATCAGTGAACGCTGACAGAGGGTATTAACGCTTCATCGATGGCAATCCTATTCTTTTGTTATTTAACTTAACTACTAGAGGGTCTTCTAGACACATCGTCTCGTCATCCTCGAATCCTACACTGTCATCGAACAGAAAGTACGACTTTTTCAAATGACATATCCCTCCGAGCAAGAGGTTCTTATCATTAATCATCTGCTTTGGAACAGTTTTGTCCTGTTCAATTATGGCGATCGTCCGTTCTGTAGGTTGGTCATGACTGATCTTAGCCTGAACATTGCTGACCATGTTGGTTATGAGGCTTGTGCCGAGGACTTGGCAAGCAGATCCGAAAGGGATTCCACCAAGTTTTGGGATAAACATGTTAACTGCAAGGACAGAAGAGAAAGTCGAACTCAAAATCTGCAGGAAAAACTAAGTGATGGGGGAATCTTATGCACCCAAAGTGTTATGCACCCAAAACAGCATGTGGGCGCATAACGTACAGCAGCATGTGGATGCATAACATACAGCAGCATGTAGGCACATAACATATAGCAACGAGTTGGCGCATAACACATCACAACATTGGCGCATGTTTCTGTGGGCGCATATGAATGCTCACAGAAGCATGTTACCTTGGGTGCATGCACCCAGGCAGAGGAAAAGTCTAAGCGACGCAAATTAACGCTCAAGACTTTGTTTTAAGGCGTAGCCTCACCCAGGATTGGGTCTTGGACTGGCGAGGATGCTGTCGTAGGAGGAGAGCCACTCGGTGCAGCCCCCTTGCCCTTCGCAGATCTCTTCGCGACCTTGGGAGACATAGTTCGTAAAGAGAGGAGATGAAAAGTCTTTTTGAAAGTTCTGAGAGAAAAAAAGAATAATAAATTTTCTCTCTCTTCAAAGCCTATTTATAGGCATGGGCCATACCCTATACGCCCACTACTCCTATGCGACTATGCGCCCACTGTGCACTATGCGCTGACGATGACTTATGTGCCCACGTGAAGAACCAGTTACTTGCATATTATGCGACTGCCACGTGCTGACATGGACAATGCATGAAGGATGGACCTCTCCAAATTCCACCCCGATGAATCTGTTAGCTCAATTTTTTGAGGAAGATCTCAACAGCCATTTCTCTAACAGACTGGTCAAACTCTATACGTCCAAAGGGAGAGCTATGCTATGCGTCCACTGTATCACGAGAAGACGATCCATGCTTCTTTCAAAGTATTTCGAACTCGTTCAAATATCAAAAACTTTGAAGGAATTCTTTTAGAAGCATGAAAATTTCAGTAAACTTGACAACCATGCATCCAAGCCAGGGTAGATACATGCGCCCAAGTCACCAGTGAAGACATATGTGCCCAAGTCACCAGGGAAGTCACATGCGCCCAAGTCACTAGTGGAAACATATGCACCCAAGTCTCCAGTGAAGACATATGCGCCCAAGTCACTAGAGTGAACTATGCGCCCATGTGTCCACTCTAGGCTCCTCCAGAAGGGGGCACATAGCCTTGTTTCAGGCTATGCGCCCAAGCCAGAACAGCCTCCGACTCGGTCAAACCCACGATCAATCATGCACCGAAGCAAACGACTACTTCAGCCTCCACGAGCAGTCGTACACCGAAGCATGCGGTAACGTCAGCACCGAGATCAACCCACGATCACGCAGTCTGCATACGCCTACACCCTATATGCCCAAAGCAGGACCAAGCGCCCACATGAAAACCAGTGTGCTTCTTCGTGTGGGCATATAACATCATTCCAGCACAAGAACGACTATAAAAAGGGGTATCATCCCTCTTCAAAACAGAGAACAAAGAGCATTTAAAGAGCCAAATTGCTGCACTTCTTGCCAGTGAGCCGAGAGTTAGCAATTTTCTTAGGTTTTCCTCCACTTTTGTAATCGGAGTGTCAACGGAGTAATGGAGCAACTGCCACTCGATCTCCATCGTCCCATTCCTCAGAATTCTTTTTGTACTCGGGGATCCTCAGCGTAGGATCTCTCAGGCGTACTCGATGTTGGGTGCCTTGCACCAATAAAAAAAACATCGTTTCTTCTTCTTCTTTTTTGTGTATCCACAACTTGGTGTATATAACTCGATAGTTTAAAAGATTTGATGGTTTGAGGGAGTACCAGCATGTCTTTAGGCATAGTATTTCTTCAGGAATTTATCGTAATAACCCCGAGGTCTCCCAGACGGGGTTGAAAGCTGCATAGGCGATTGTCGACCGTTGCCGTAATTCAGACCTGGAGTAGCCTCTATGTCGTAACCCTACTTTTGCATGAAGTACTTGGCCTGAGGACTATACAGGTAGAGCGGTAGTCTTCCAGTATCGGGTTTGAGATCAAACTCTTAAGGCATGAAGGGTTGAGGACCTTCTTTTCGGCCAAAGATGATCGTGTGATCCCCTTCTCTTCTGCCTGGGACTAGGAAGTAGGCATCTTTAATGGGAGCAAGTCGGTTTACGGTTTGGACGGTTGTCACTTATGTGTGTAAGTTAGTATCCCAATCGTGTCCCATAGTATACATTATATTGAGTTTATTACACTCAGGATCGTTCAATGGCAGCCTCTTATTAACAAAATAAGGAATTTTGTCCACAGGGATTACATCATCAGGAGAGGGACTATCTACCTTTGCAACAAGATACTTCGTGAGTTCTGCATCCTCTTCAGCTACCCCCTACGTGATTGGAGGTGGGGATGTTGTGCAGGGCAACTTGACTACCAAGGGTTCAGCTTGTGGCATTGCCTTGCCTGAGGGTGTCGGATCGACACTTAGTTGTCGGCTCGTCTTGGAAAGACGGATGACCATCGGCTCGACAGGGGACTTCGTGTCGTCTGATTGCTTTTGACTGAATCTTGGCAATCGGATCACCATCGGCCCTTTGACGGGCTTTGGCTTTTGGCTTTGGGAGTCGGATGACCATCTGTTTCGACTGTACAGCTGGAGCGGGGGAACCGGGCACCTATTTATGTAAAGTTGCAAAAAGGGTACGGCTTCGCCCGGTTTACGTGCCTGGAGATGAATTCTCAAAGGTTCATCTGGCCTTGTGATGGCCTCCAGTTCGTCAGTTATGTATTTCTTGGATTTGTCATATAGACACGCCTTCGAAGAATAATAAGACTCAACCCCTTTAAAGGGATCGATATCGACAAATTTAGTCTTCACGAAGCTGTGCTTACTGACAAACTTGAAGCATTGGTGGAGGGTGGATGGCACGATCATATAGTCATGTATCCACGGACGCCCCAAGAGGATGTGTTAGGACGTATCTGCATCCGTGACGTAGCAGGTAACCTCTGTCCTCAGGTCGCCGATCTGACATTTTAATCGGATATTTCCTAAGGGATAGCTCCTTCTTGAGTTGAAACCGCTAATGGCAGTTTTGGTCATCGTTAGCCGGTGTATATGGATGCCGAGGACTTGAAGCAAGATTTTCGGGATAATGCTTATCGATGAGCCACGATCGATGTGCATCCGATCCACCTTTATGTCGTCTATGTATCCAGTGTAGTACAAGGGGCGATCATGCATGTTGGTCTTGATTAGCATGTCCTGTCGGGTGAATACGATGTTGGACATTGTATACGCACGGTTGCTATCTTGGAGATCTGCCGACGAGTCTTCCCCCATAGGTTTGACCTGGGCTAAGTAAGCGTCAGCATTCTTGAGCGCTTCGCTCAATGCGACACGAAGATCCTTGGAGAGCCTTAGAAGCTCGTATAACGACAACTTTACCGATGTATTAGCCAGTTATGCTAATATATCAAAGTTGTAAGTTCTCTCCAACCCCTGAGGTGCATTCTTACGGAGCGGCCTGTCGAAGCGGGTTTCTTTCGGCTTGGACCTGTCCGCCGGTGGAGGCTGAGATGGCCCCAAAACATCAGTGGCCGACAGCATTATTGGCTGAGGGTCTTCAACTGAACTACCCGGAGTGGACTGGACTAGTGCCCCAGACCGGGTAACAACGACCGCCGCTTCCTCAGCTTCGGCTAAAATTGTGTGGCAAGATCTGTACTTCCTGTCCTTCTGTTGGCTGGAGATGATGTCGCTTGGGTCACTTTGGGCACTAAGTCTAGGTGCACCCACATGATCTCTCCTCGTGACATGGTGAGAGGTACCAAGCGAGTCGTCTAGTCCCAAACGGAGGAAAGATTAGTAACTTTCATCGTTGCCCGGGGGATAGGTATTGCCCCACCTTGAGTGCTTGTTGGAGAGAAGTCGCCGAACTAAATTGACACCATATTCGCCGCCACGGTAACCTCTTCAAAGTCTACCGACAGAGCTTTGGAGTTGATAAGATTCTGGATGTACCATTTTAATTTAAAGCAGTCATGAGTGGCATGATGAACAAAGTGGTAGAAATAGCAGTATTTTGGGTCCTCTGTCTCTGTCGCTCGGGGCTCACACCTTGGTGGAGGGAGTTGGATCCTGTCCCCTTGCAAGAGCATGTCGAAGATAGGCTTGACATGACAATCTTCGAATGTGTAATTCACCTGGGGCCACTGAGCTTTTGCTTGCTTTTGTTCAGGCTTCTTGGTCGTACCGGCGACCATAGCCTATTTTCCCTTATTGTCCCGGTTATTGGAGGTACCGTCAATGTTGTTGTTATTGGAGATGGTACCAGGATATTTGCTTTTGACCTCTCCGTCCGGGATGTATAATCCCAGCTGGCGAGCCTTCTTTAACTTCGTCTCCGCATTGGTGGCGCTTATGATGAAGGTCGTCCAATCCCTGAACTGATCTTCACCCATCCAGAGGCTGATTGCAGGGAGAAACTTCTTCTGGCAAATTTCAATCAAGGAGCTTTCGAAATTGCCTTGGGGCAATCTCATTGCAGTTTGGCGGAACCGCTCGATATAGTTCCTTGTTAGCTCCCTCTCTCCCTGAACGACGTCCATGAGGGATGACATTGTCACATCATATCCCACTTCGTAGAATCTTTCTAGGAACATGTGCTTGAGGCCATCAAAAGACTGGATGCAGTTGTCTGGAAGGTTGCGGTACCAGTCAAACGCGATTCCCTCCAATGCTCCGATAAATAATGGTGTGAGGATGGTGTCACTATGCAGCAAGTGGTCGGTTGTGACCTCAAAATAAGTCATGTACTGACTAGCAGAGGTCTTTCCGTCATATGAATTGATATGAAATGGCTTGTACCGTGGTGGAAAAGGCACATCTCTCTATGCAACGGGATACGACTACTGTATTTTGAGGTCCCGAGAGGAGTCTCGGGAATTGAACATTGCCCGAAGTTCCTGGACTTCCCTCCTTGCTTTCCTGGCTTCATCTGTAGCAGAAAGAGTGGATGCTCCTAGAGGATTATCATCCAAAGGAGGAGCAGTCGTGTTGGAGTTCGCATTGACTGCGGGTCCCATGCTTGTTTGTCCAGGCGTCCTTGTTGGCTGAGTCGACAAGGCAGGTTTGATTTCGTCTATTGACTAGACCAAGAACAGGAGCATGGCTGCAAGTACTTCTAGACGTTGTCGATCAGTAGGCTCTTCATGATCATTGTCGTCCATAAAGACTGTCCGCACGTGGGTAGAGGTAGAAGGGATCGTAGCAGAGGTTCTCTCTGTGTCGTACCGCCGTACCGAGAAATCATCGGAAAATAACAGAATGTTTTCCTCCTCAGACTCGGAAAGGGCGCTACCCCCTGTGCAGGAAGCTGCATCGTCTTGGCAAGGACGGTCATCCTCAGGGACGTCTACGTCTGTTGCGTAATTCCAGTGGATCGCTACACCCTGTGTATGCTCTTGGAACACCGGGTTATCACATACTTTGAGGGGACTGCTACCCCCGGCCTCAACTACCCCCAGGGAGGTCAAGGATGCACCCCCAGGTGTTGGAAGCTTCTTTTTGGATCGAGTGCCTAGGTAGACACCCCCTGCGGTTGTCGGTGGCAGTCCTCCAGACGAGAGTTTCCTTGCAATGCTGGAGGAGATTGCCCAGCTGGAAGAGCCTGTCTTCTTTTCTCCCTTGTCAGGAAGAACCTTCCGAATTGAATTACAGGAGGCGACAAGAAATTCCTAATCTTCAGAATTTACACCTATTTTTTGAGTTGTTCTTGGAAGGGTGCTGGCTGGTACAGTCGTTGAAAAATAGACTGCCGATCTTTAGGTGCTGCCGACTTGTCGCAGCAGTAGTTGATGATGACTTGGGTGCAACGACGCCCCGAGAGGGGCTCATCGCATGCCAAGGTTGCTTCCTTCTCCTTGCATTTGTGAGTAATCACCTCTCGCAAGTCGATAGCGGATAGATCTACCTTTGTATCCCATTTATGGAGTCGGGTATCCCGAGCACACGGGTGCGAAGGTGTCATGTTTGCTCCCTGATCTGAGGCTATTAAAAGCACTTTCTCTTGATCGTTAGAGGGAGACTTTTGAGACCTACCCTGTCCGTTAGCCCTGGGAGACTGGATGTGGTTGGTTCTGTACAACTTTCCATCAGGAGCCCGTATAACAGTTAACGGTGCCCGTTGACGGTTAGCAACTTGGACAGTTGACTGGGCCTGTTGGGCCCACACTGCTCTAGACTTCTTTGACTTAGCACCCGAAGGTGCATAGTAAGAAGTGTTCAGATTGACACATCCTACATTCTCAATGGGCCATATGGAGTCGGGCCCGCATGAGAGACGGTCGAACACAGAGCTTCTGACAGGGCCGCATGAGACACTCTGCCTGCGACCAGGATTTGCTGCCGTATGGACCATCTGCCCATCTCTCTTATACGGTCTCTTCCTCGTCTGCATGGATTTCCCTTATGCCCCTAAAAACTCAGCATCATAGTATTTTCTTTTACTGGATTTAGGGATAGTGGGGTTATCTTCGGTCGGAAGCAAGGCCGCATGAGAGTCTTGATCACCGTCTTGGGCCACAGAAGGAGCTTCTTCGAGAACCTGGTCGGGGGCAAGAGTTTTACGCTTTGATATGCTGTGGGCTCTCTTTGGGCTGGCTCGCTTCTGCGATGGGATGGCGCTCCCTTCAGAGAGAATTTCTTTGAATGCTCGTTGGTCAAATCGAACCACAAGTATTTGTTGTATGGACCCGAGCTTGGATGCGTCAGATTGCGTCACCAACTTCTCATCAGAATAGAAGGATCTCTCCAGTAGAGTCACCATAGTATTTGCCATTAAATATCAAGCACAACAAATTACAAATGAATTGAACTTGATTGCAATCTCACTTGTACAGAAGAAAGCCTAGAAAGAAAGTCTAGGAAACAATCTAAGTACAATAGTTTAGTTTTGATTCTGGGGGTGACGATAGAGGCTCGAAAAAGTGTAGCAACTCTGCCTTACTCCTTGGACTATCTGACGCGATCCTCGCTCTTGAGGAAATTGCCCTTTGTAGGTTACCCGCCTTAGATTTCTAACCATTTGCATGGGTGTGGTACCCTGTTATTTATAGTATTTTCTACAATAGCAAATTTTTGGGCCGCATAAACGGCCACGTAGCCACGTGTCTATCACAGTACACAAAGACTCGATCTTGGGCTGCCAGCTGGTGGGGGTTGTTGAGATTTTATTATTGTGAATCTGGGTGGTTGAGACTTAGTCAGCCTTCCACGTATCCCATCGTAATATAGGATCAGTCTGCTTGAGTCATTTTGAGCCGTATAGGACTTTCAGTGTTCGGCCATGCTGGGCCGTATATGTCACGCCCCGATTCATAGAGTCATTTATTCACATATTTTATCTCTTGGAATCGATCGTCCTCGCTTGGGCGTGATGCCGTACAAGTCTGGTATTGCACTTGTACAAGGCAAAGATGGTACATAATCGATTATTCTTCAAATAGGAATACATCGCAGCGGCAGAAGCAGATAAATTGAATTTAATGAGGACAATCTCTCTTATTGAATAGAAGTACATCACTTCTTTATAGCAGCGGAGAAAAAGAGTAACTTGAAGCCACACAGAGATATGTAGAACTTTATTCTCTTTATTGATAATTGAAGAAGAGTACAAGACTTGTATTGAAGTACAATGATTACAGCACATCTCACTTTACATTGGAAACCAACTGAACAATGCTATACAGCTTACATTTGATATTTAGATACAATGGATTACAACTCGATATACCGACTTGGCTTACAATCTCACTGGTACAACTGATTACAATGTTCCATACATTATGCCCTTTATAAACAGAAGACATCATCTTGTGCAAGGAGAGCTTCTGTATGCCCAACAAATCTTCGATGCCGCGGGACCAATCAAGCCAATCTTCGTGTGTAGAACATTCCAAGCACGAGCACCTGCCCACAAAACGTGGGTCAGCACATCATCTATGTACTGGCGAGCAGAATCCAACCCACTCGCATAAACCAACATTTTTAAGTGATCATTTAAGCAAGCATTTATTAGAATGATCTTTCTACTTGGGGCCTAGCATCAGTTTACAGTTCATGGGCAATAATCAGAGTGAAGCATGTAAACATATTCTTAGTAGCATTCATGTGGACATATCATTTATCCTTCTTGGTGTTATCATGCAAAGGCATCATTGAGGCATCGTTAACATTAACATTTTTTAAACATGTTATAACAGTTCTCACTTCAAGCATCACTTAGCATGTATGTTGTGTTTGAGCAATAATTATAGCAAGGCATCTTTCTAGCATACTAAATGGAACATGTTAAGCAGGCAAGTTAAACCAACTTATACAATATCACAATTATGTGATTTCTTACCGATAGCCGACTCCTCGTACCTGTATCAATTACAGGTTATCTGATATACTTACTCTGCCTGCACAAAACATTCATTAGCATGCATCCTGACTACATGGTCACTGGTGTTGTTAAACCATATGGACTCTTCTTATTTCATTTCATTTTAAGATAATGCGGTCAGCATAGTAGGTGGCGAGCCTCTATGCCACCCCGCCTTATCCGTGCTCCCAAAGCACTCATCATTATTTCCTCCTAGGCCGAATCGGTCCCCAGGGCCCTAGGAACCGTTCGAGGAAATTATTACTCAAACCTTGTATACAAGTTGTCCATGACCATGCGAATGCGTGTCCGACTCGATTGTGAACATAATCGCATGGTAAAATATATTAAGGAAAGTAAAGGCAACAGTGCATCATTATTCATATTCAATGACTTATTCTTTTCATCATTACCATCATTTCATTTGGTGATCTCAACGATCCCAGCTTTATCATTTCTCATTCATTGCTTCATTGCAACGTATCTCATATCATTCCTTTCTTAAGAGAAACTTAACATTCATTCATTTCATAGGGACATTTATTCATTCATTCATTTCTTATAAGGGACAGGCAACATTTCATATTCTTGCAACAGTTATACAGATAGTACATGATTCTAGTGTTTCATTCAGTTCATTGGTTCGATAGCATAGCCAGTTCATTTCTTATTCTATCATTCATAAGGCATCTCATTATTCAAGTGTCTACTTGTTCCAGCAGTGTTAAGCATAAGGGGCAATGTTATCAATTCATTCTCAGGCAGCGAATCACATTAACAGTTCAATGTGTTGTACATTTCAATAATTCTCAACGTAAGCATCTTTATTATTCAGCAACTAACATATGGGACATTTAGGGACAGTTCATGGCATTTCAATACTTCATTTATTAAGCATGAAAGAGTAAGGAGGAGGAAGGACAGTTCCACTCACCCAAAATTCCACTAAGCGTAGCTCCACCAGCGAGCCACGTTCCAATACCCATTCGTCTAGCCAGCTAAGAGAGACTGCATCAGTCTCAATTCTCCTGATTCCCAACATAAGTCACGGTCCAATATTCTGATCCCGTCCAATAAGCCAACCAAATGCCTCGTACGGAGCGGGGCATTACATAATATACCACTCAAAAAAAGTTTCGTCCTCGAAACTTAAGGAACAAGTCTTCCACAAGATTCACTTAATCACCATGAGTTTACTCATTCAGCTTCAAATCAATATTCATTTCAGCCCACTCGGTCATTTCAAAATATATATCCAGCTGTACCATTTAAATCCATCAACGATTCGATCTGTCTATCTCTTTTTCAATTACTTGTAACTTCTCATTGATTCACTAACCTTTTTCTTGCATTCTATCTTGGTCGCAATACATCACTTCATTTGGATCCATACACATATTTTAGGCGTCCCCAAAATATATGCATTTCAGCCAAATTCCGTACTAGTGCGATAAATTCTTCCCATAATGTTATCTCAGTCGCAACCAATCACTTCGGCTGGATCCATACACATATTTTAGGCGTCCCCAAAACATATGTACTTCAGCCAACTTCCATGTTAGTGCGATTCGATCAGCCACAATATAACTCTCTTTTCTAAATCCGACTTAGCATCCTTTCATTTGACTTATTGCTTTATTCATTTTGCCACAATCAGTATCTTCCCGGCCACAATATTTAATATCAGGGACAACTTGGTTAAGTTTATACCCAAGTATAAAATTTCTAACATTCGATCAAGGGTCTAACTTAGAGCCAACCATATCAAGAGTTCACAACATGCAATCATATTCCTTCCCAAATCCAACAATATTTTTTACCGAGGCAACTCATCTTTTCTATAAGACACACTCCGAAGTCATCCACTATCGATTACCCGAATCAGGATATAATTCTATGCAACAGTCAAGGTTAACTTAGCTACCCGACTATAGGTACACTCAAGCCTTACCTTACGATTGCAATTCCCACTTATGGCCGACATATAATCCTCAATGGTCAAACATCTCTTAAGGCTCAAGTTGAAGCATACATTCCCTTAGGTCAATACTCATTATCATTGTCTCTCATTCAATGCCACAAGGTCATCCTATGGGTCTCCAATAGTCACCTATTATTCAGCCAGTCTCTAAGGTTAGCTATACTGATAGCTAAACTTAATCGTTCAGGTGACTTCCCTAGAGTGAACAGCTACTAGGGTTATACTAGTTTCTTATTCTTAAGGCCAACAAGCAACCAACAGTTCTAAGGAACTCTACCCAAACCTATGGGTTTTAACTCAGTCCGATTAACTAATCGCCATTGTTGGCTATGCCAACAATTGGTCATGCAGCCCACGGTTTCTAGGGTCAAGTCTATCTATCTAGTGTTTCCCTCAAGGAACTAATTCCCACAGAGGCTCACTCTAGACTTACCCAACGATCGACTAAGATCGATCTATCAACATTACGGTCAAATTCCAACCCGACATACGATTCTCATCGTTCTAATAATCCATCAAGTAAATTCCCAATGATCCACATTTCTATTCAAATTCCTTTGTACCTACACGAACCCATAAGCCAATGCTAACTATTCAAGGGTCATCGATTCCGATAGTCTTAACATAATTATGAAATCATACTATTCGGTCAGTATGACAGAGTCAAACCATTAAGTCATAAGCCAACAATCTATATCCCAACCAACAATCACCTATACCGACATTATCCAACATGTTTGCAATTTCTTGTTTCCATTTGTTTTTCAATCATCAAACTATCTTACGGCATTCTTAATCTCATGCAGTAATGGTCAAGTAGTTCATCCCATTCAATCCGACAATTTATGTATCACTTAACCATCCTCTAGGCAACAACAGTATTCTGAGTCACTACTTGTTATTTTTCTAGTACAATTCAATTCTTCAGCATCATGCATCTATGCAATGACTATCCTTTGGTGATCAAGATGGATTGACATCTATTACACCTTAGGATCAAGGCACAGATTTCTAATATCCCTTTGATTCACCGACAATATTTTCAAAACTTTCAGCTACGCATCCAACTTTATATTAGCCACATTTAATTTGCATCCAACCAATCGAAATCGACATTCCAATATTCTAAGCCACAATATTCTCTAGCCAAATCATTTACCCGTAGCATACTAACTGTCTTACTAGTCTGAGTCATCACTCGACTAAACAATTTCTAACCAAGCCAACCGTTACCATTTCTACAATCTCACTACCCAACATAGCATCACCGTCAGGGGACACTTGAGTCATCTAGCACAATACATGACTCCCAGCTAAGTCTCGGCACTACCCAGTACTCACAGATAGTCTCATTGCTATTTTATGGAAAGGGTCAACATACATCTCGTTCTGAGGTGGTAGAGGCAATATACCACTCAGAAACGAAGCCATCCTTAAACAATACCAACTCAATCTATTTCGGACATTCCTGATCTATAATGATCACAATACTTATCCAACATCTCGGGGTCTCAATATCACAAGGCAACATTCTTAGGGTCTCAAAGCAGTAGCCAGCACACATGAGTCAATTCACTAATTCTGTTGAACTCATCCATCAATTATTTCATTCCCAACTCTTTTCCAACATCACATGTAATTCTCAACTTGTTGCAGCATACATAGCCATTTTTCTATATTCCCACATTCCAAACAGCATTCACAATATAGCATACTAGGGCATCGAGTCATTGTTGGGTTATTTGTGTCCAAACCAACAACAATCATTCTTTCAGGGACATCACAATGTATATAGACTTATTGTATGGAACATCCAGTGAGCAGCCAAGAGGGTCAATAATCTTTCAGACACGAACAACATAGGATGATTACAGGACAACAACAATATAATCGCGGAAGCAATCTTTGATTTAATCGCGGAAGCAACGTTGAGCAATCGCGGAAGCAACTTTGGTTAATCGTCGATGCAACTTTGATTTGAAATGAATCAAAGAAGAGACCAAGGACGTAAAGCCGTGCTCTGATACCAATTTGTCACGCCCCGATTCATAGAGTCATTTATTCACATATTTTATCTCTTGGAATCGATCGTCCTCGCTTGGGCGTGATGCCGTACAAGTCTGGTATTGCACTTGTACAAGGCAAAGATGGTACATAATCGATTGTTCTTCAAATAGGAATACATCGCAGCGGCAGAAGCAGATAAATTGAATTTAATGAGGACAATCTCTCTTATTGAATAGAAGTACATCACTTCTTTATAGCAGCGGAGAAAAAGAGTAACTTGAAGCCACACAGAGATATGTAGAACTTTATTCTCTTTATTGATAATTGAAGAAGAGTACAAGACTTGTATTGAAGTACAATGATTACAGCACATCTCACTTTACATTGGAAACCAACTGAACAATGCTATACAGCTTACATTTGATATTTAGATACAATGGATTACAACTCGATATACCGACTTGGCTTACAATCTCACTGGTACAACTGATTACAATGTTCCATACATTATGCCCTTTATAAACAGAAGACATCATCTTGTGCAAGGAGAGCTTCTGTATGCCCAACAAATCTTCGATGTCGTGGGACCAATCAAGCCAATCTTCGTGTGTAGAACATTCCAAGCACGAGCACCTGCCCACAAAACGTGGGTCAGCACATCATCTATGTACTGGCGAGCAGAATCCAACCCACTCGCATAAACCAACATTTTTAAGTGATCATTTAAGCAAGCATTTATTAGAATGATCTTTCTACTTGGGGCCTAGCATCAGTTTACAGTTTATGGGCAATAATCAGAGTGAAGCATGTAAACATATTCTTAGTAGCATTCATGTGGACATATCATTTATCCTTCTTGGTGTTATCATGCAAAGGCATCATTGAGGCATCGTTAACATTAACATTTTTTAAACATGTTATAACAGTTCTCACTTCAAGCATCACTTAGCATGTATGTTGTGTTTGAGCAATAATTATAGCAAGGCATCTTTCTAGCATACTAAATGGAACATGTTAAGCAGGCAAGTTAAACCAACTTATACAATATCACAATTATGTGATTTCTTACCGATAGCCGACTCCTCGTACCTGTATCAATTACAGGTTATCTGATATACTTACTCTGCCTGCACAAAACATTCATTAGCATGCATCCTGACTACATGGTCACTGGTGTTGTTAAACCATATGGACTCTTCTTATTTCATTTCATTTTAAGATAATGCGGTCAGCATAGTAGATGGCGAGCCTCTATGCCACCCCGCCTTATCCGTGCTCCCAAAGCACTCATCATTATTTCCTCCTAGGCCGAATCGGTCCCCAGGGCCCTAGGAACCGTTCGAGGAAATTATTACTCAAACCTTGTATACAAGTTGTCCATGACCATGCGAATGCGTGTCCGACTCGATTGTGAACATAATCGCATGGTAAAATATATTAAGGAAAGTAAAGGCAACAGTGCATCATTATTCATATTCAATGACTTATTCTTTTCATCATTACCATCATTTCATTTGGTGATCTCAACGATCCCAGCTTTATCATTTCTCATTCATTGCTTCATTGCAACGTATCTCATATCATTCCTTTCTTAAGAGAAACTTAACATTCATTCATTTCATAGGGACATTTATTCATTCATTCATTTCTTATAAGGGACAAGCAACATTTCATATTCTTGCAACAGTTATACAGATAGTACATGATTCTAGTGTTTCATTCAGTTCATTGGTTCGATAGCATAGCCAGTTCATTTCTTATTCTATCATTCATAAGGCATCTCATTATTCAAGTGTCTACTTGTTCCAGCAGTGTTAAGCATAAGGGGCAATGTTATCAATTCATTCTCAGGCAGCGAATCACATTAACAGTTCAATGTGTTGTACATTTCAATAATTCTCAACGTAAGCATCTTTATTATTCAGCAACTAACATATGGGACATTTAGGGACAGTTCATGGCATTTCAATACTTCATTTATTAAGCATGAAAGAGTAAGGAGGAGGAAGGACAGTTCCACTCACCCAAAATTCTACTAAGCGTAGCTCCACCAGCGAGCCACGTTCCAATACCCATTCGTCTAGCCAGCTAAGAGAGATTGCATCAGTCTCAATTCTCCTGATTCCCAACATAAGTCACGGTCCAATATTCTGATCCCGTCCAATAAGCCAACCAAATGCCTCGTACGGAGCGGGGCATTACAGTATAAGACTTATGCGGCAGTCTCCCTTAGTCCGTATATATCTTGGGGACTTTTGAGCCATATAGGTTCAATATTTTGGGCCACATAAAGCTCATACGGCTCAGATTGTAGTTACCCTTGGCCGCATGAAGCACATAGATTGAACCGTATAAGGTTCATGCGGCTCGGGTCGTAGTCCTTTTGGCCGTATGGCCATGTCCAGTCTGGTGGCATGATATTTTGTCTGGTCATGTCTTATTTTCTTTTTGTCAGAGCTGCCAGTCTTGCCAATTTTGACAGAGTTTATCAGCTTTATCATAAAGGTTGATTAGCTTGGCCGCATAAGTAACTATTCTCTTTGCGGCTCAAAAATCAGTCTGGTAAAGATGGGCCGCAGGGGGCATGCTGAGTCTATCATGCGGCTCTTCTTTATGCGGGTCAATCTGTTCCAAGGTACTCATGCGATCAGTTGTGATCCGCATGAACCCCATATTTTCCATGCTTCTACAATTCCGATACAAGCAAACACAAAGAATAAAAATAAATAGGTACGTCGACCCCTTCAGTGGAGCAACTCTCAACACCGGCCATGTAGTATATAATATCAGGGTACGTCGACCCCTTCAGTGGAGCAACTCTCAACACCGACCACGCAATATATATATATATATATATATATATTATTTTAAAGAAAAAAGAAATTTATTGAAAAATAGGAAACTACGACTGGGCCCACAAGTGGGCGCCAGCCCGATACAAGCCCAAAATGGGACTAAAGACAGGGCCCACAGGCGGGCAACTACAGGACCAGCCCCAACCCGGGAATTTCAAAATTTGAAAATCAAAAGAGGGGGGGCACGTGGCCCACGGGAGCTTGTCCCGAGGGGTCAGGTGGTGGTGGGCCCGAGGACCCATGTGACGGTGCGCGTGGCCCGAAGGGTCGACGGGCGAGTCATGAGGGGGCACGAGGGCCGAAGGGGCGCCTCGGGATGCCCCACGACGCTGGAAGATACGCCGTGCAACTCCGTGGAGGCTGAGGGGGGCGACATGACGCCGGCATGAGGGGGGAGGTCCAGCCGCAGGGCCTCGAAGCAGGCGGGGAACGACGAGGGAGCGGCCCGAGGCCCTCGGGACTTCCCGAGCACGAGGGAGGGCGACGCCGGGCGGCTCCGCGGTAAGGAGAGGAGGGGTGACGGGGACTGAGCCGTCGGTAAATGAGGGGAGCCAGGGAGGAGAGGGGGAGGGATGGCCCGAACGCTCTTCAGGGCAGACTGACGAGGAGGAGGAGCCGGTCCGACGATGACAAGGTGGGCCCCACGGGGGACAGAGGCGACCGGAGGAGGTATCCACAGCGGCTGGAGCGCCAGGACAGGCACGACGCGTGAGATCGATGACATGGCAGGGAGGCCCGCACCACCGAAGACGGCCGAGGGCCCCCGACGGAACCTGGGAGCAATGGCTAGCAGTAGTAGCGCCGCCCCCACGCTGTAACGCCCCAGTCCCAAAATACTTAGGACTAGGTACGTATCCATGCCAGCTGCATACATACGAAGTATACTCTAATATATGGAAACCTCGTATGAATACATAAGCTGTAAAATACAGTAGAACCATAACTAATCTCATCCACACATAATAAATAAATAAAGGATCATATAATGAGAATAAATTTGTCTTGATACGGGCGGAGACAAATCTACTACCAACAAAATAAGGAAAAGTACATAGAAAATGAAATGAGTGGCGAGCGAAGCGAAGACGATCCAAATGCAATCATCCTCGAAAAATAGCAATGAACACGGCTAGAGCTAAAGCACCTGCGAAAGACAATAGCACACACCTGGCAAGACAACCAGGTCCTCAGAGGGACGTAACAAGACACATAATAGCATGCCATATAAACTGAATAAATATTGCTCAAATAAATAAGTAAATCGAATTTATAACATGGTCCAATATGCACCTACTGAATGAGCGTACCATCCCCCCAACCAAACAAGGACAGGAGATGGTAAACTAATTCACGGCGACGTATCTTTCTATGCTAAGAATCCGATATGGTATCCGGACCCCAACAAGGTTTAATACCTTCTTATAGAAGTAGTAAGTCACACCTACAACCAAACAAGGACAAGATGTGACGAACTAATCCGCGACAAGTTATTGTTCTAAGTCACGGTCAGATACAAGTACCCAAACCAAAAGTACTCGTACCTAACGGATAGGGTAGCCTACCATTCTAAGTGAAATAATGTTAAGAACAATCCTTCCTACGTATGGGCCCTGGCTAAATAGGATCGGCGTAGTCCCCCTTTGGGCACCAGAGGCCCCATCAGGAAGAGCATGACGTTCCGCAGAATCGTCAGTGGCCGTCAGTAATCTTGGGTCATCAACCCCGTATCTCCAGCGGAGAGTCCGGGTCACAAGGGAAGTGCATCGAAGCCCATACGCTAAGGAATTGTCCTCCCCGCCCAATGCCTATTATGTTGTATCCACAACATTAACCTCTATAACCGCTAAGTCAAACTAGCATGCAACCTCTATTAGCGGTTATTCCTATCGCACGGCTTGTACGTACTGGTGGCCAGCCAATCACGCACTTTCGTATTCTACATGCGACACACAACTTCGTGTTTACAACGTGTCAAGGCCAATGAATGCAACACACAAGGTGGTCCCTTAAATCTAGGTTTAATTTGTAAGAAAAATAATACACAGCAGGAAATATAAATGAACGGTAAGTTCTAACAGTTATGCCATGTATCACAGTTTATTTTGCATAAAGAAAATAAGTAATGCATGAAATATGAGCTAAAATAATTAAACAGCTAATAAAAAGGTGTCTTGCCTGGTAGAGCGCCTGGTGTGCTGCAATAATCAATGTGGCACGATCTGCAACTTCGGTGCAACAACTATGCAAGGTGACCTCTGATGGTGGGACAGACAGTTCCATTGGGTCCAGACGGGTCAAGTTAGTTAGGGTGGACATAAGGTAGTCTAGAATTGGTGTGAGAATAGGAGTAATGGTATTTAGTCATGGAAAGGAGAAAATAAAAAAAATGGATAATGAAATATTTATGATTTTTAGAAAGCTATTTATAATAATATACTTGAGAAACGAAAAAAGGAAAAAACTAGAAATAAATTTTTACTTAAATATATGAAAAACAATTTTGGAAACTATGATTTTACCTATCAAAATGTTTTTAAGTAAAAACTTTTGAGAACATCGAGAAATCATTTTAGGGTTAAGCCCTAAATTTTTGGTCAAATAAAATTCAGAAAATTTGTCACTAATATCTTCAGAAAAATCACATTAAAATATAATAAAATATATAATGATACCAATTGGTGTAATACTAAATAATTTCGATCATTTATATATATATATATATATATATATATATATATATATATATATATATATATATATATAAAGTACAATATATACTTAATAATAAAATATAACGACATCTATCCAAGCCTTACCAATAATTATACAACAAAATTAATAATAAAAATATAATTATTCACCCCTTACTGCAAGCAAATACTCATCTAAAAAAAGAGAAAAGAAAATTAATAAATAATAATGGTAATAAGCAGCTTTATAGCTGTTGAGTGTTTCCTAAAAGAAATCATAAGAAAACAATAATAATAATAAAAAAACCTAATTAAAATAGCTTTAAACAGAAAAGAAATTTGATAATAGTTTAAAGTAAAATAAATAATAATAATAATAAAAATAATAAAAATAAAAAGAATTGCTGTTCAGAGAACAGTACTAACGAAAGAAGAGAGAGAGAGGATGATGGAAAACAAGGGGGAGAGCGAGAGGGAGAAGAAGGCTTGGGGTCGGCTCCGGCGGAGGAGTTCGGAGGGGCGGCGAGAAGAGGGTTCGACGGCACGGGTTTGATCGGTCAGCGGAGGGCTAGGGCACGACGGGAGAGGGTTTTGGGGAGCCGCCGTGGTCGGCGACGCAGGGGAAGGAAGGGCGGCGAGGCGGAGGTTGGCGCTGCGGTGGCGGAGGACGTGGAGATCGAGGGGTCGCGGTCGCTTGAGGGTGGAGGCGGTGCCTGGGAAAGGGGGCTTCGACTACGGGAACGGCGGCGCGGCGCTCCGGCGCTGACACCGGTGGACGGGCGCCGAGCGGTGGTGCCCGCTCGTCCACAGGAAAAGCGGCGGCGGTGCTGCGGTGGTGGCGAACGCCAGGGCTCGGCGGAAACAGGTCGGTCGGTGCTGGATCGGTGCACACGTGGTGACGCCGGGCTTATCGGTGCGGCGGAGGGTGCGGACTCGGCCGACGAAGCTCCGGCGAGGTGAGTTTAGGGTTAGGTGTTTTTGATTTCCTTTTTTTGGTTTCCTTTTCCTTTGGGTGCGGCCGTCGGGTGACGGGGGCTGGGTTGAGGCTGGTCGGGGTTGCCGACGGTGGTGGTGGTGACGACTGGGCTGGTGGTGGCTGGAACTGTGGTGACGGTGGTTGTCGGGTGGCCGTGGCGTGGGCGGTTCTGCGCGGTGGAGACGAAGAAGGGTGGGGAGATCGGTTGGGCTGCTTGGTGTTGGCTGCAGGTGGTGTCGGGGGAACGTGGTTGGCAGTGGCTGGCGGTGGTTGAGTTGGCTGGAGGTCGGTGATGACGAGGGTGGTCCTGTGAGGGCAGGGGTTCGGTGCAGGCAGGGAACAACGATGGTGGCGATAATGGGGATGGTCGGAGGACGACAGGACGGTGTTGGGGTGCTCGGCTGGGTTCCGTCGATAGGTTTTAGGATATGTTTAGGAATAGGTATCTGATTGTGTCGGGTGTGTCGACCCGAAAAGATGGATAATGTACTTGTAAAACATATGGAATAAGATCGTGGATGGTGGAACACGGACACGGGGCACGCACCATTGGAGAATTATTTTGTGGAGGAATTTGTAGATGAATAATGTGGAGGAGTACCTGCCTATTTATAGGATGTGGGAATTCCTACTTTGGATAGGATTAGGAATAGAGTAAACCCAATTTGGATATTCCCATATTTAGTTTAAAAGCAATCAAATCAAATCCAAATCTAATTAATATCAAATTAAATACTTTTAGTTTAAAATCAAATCAATTTAAAATATGGATAGTTTACTATTTAAATGTATCCATGGAATCAAATCAAAATTTAATTGTCACAAATATGTCAAAAATATGTTGTCCAAAAATACTATAATAATTAATTTGGAAAATTACATTATTTAAAATAACAATTAAATAATTACGAAAATATATGTTTGTACAATTATTATTCTTATAATTATGCTTTTCAAGTATACAAGTAAAAATATTATTTATTAATAATAATTGCAAAAATGTAAGGCTTTATAAATAAAATAACAAACTTGGAAATAATTGGAACGATAACAAAATAATTATTATGTATATTATTTTGAAACTTCAAAAATAGAAAAATAATATTTTCAAAAATATGTACGCTCGCACATATTCGCACTCGTCGAGCAATTTTGAAAAACAAAATTTCGTGCGCGACGTATAATATGACTACGTGGCGTACAATACAAAATTTTAAATCCATGCAAATTTAATAATAATAAAAAAAATAGTAGAAATTTAGGGGTTTTACATCCTACCCAACTTAAAAGAATTTTGTCCTCGAAATTAAGAATTAGTAGGGGGTAAGAGGACACAAGGGGGTATCAATGGGGAACGATCGTTAACAAAATCATGTCGTAAGAAATCGCGATCTAGATCGTAGAAAACAGTATGGTCACGGTTAATGAATGAGGGTCACGATTAAGAGAACGAAAATAGATTCGCTTTAATTAAGCAATTAGAGGGTCTTGATAGGGTCGAGTAGTTAAGATTAAGATATAGCAACGTCGAGTGATAATGGTTATAGGCGATAGGATAGCTAGAGGAATCTTCTAGCACAACGCTTTCGTTCTTCTAAAGTAGGTGAAGGTGAAAGCAGTATAGAGTTCGAAGGAGGCGTTATCGAATACGAATACGTGATTCAAAGACGATCGAATAATTTCAAAGGAATTGTCAAGGCAGTCGTGGATGGGACTCTAGAGGACAAGCTTAACTATGTCCCCATCCACGTAGAATAATAGGCAAAAGCGAACCAAAGTGCACTTGGTTGATCAGACCATTATACACTGGTTCTGATTAGACAACATGTTAGTGGGATATCTTCCAATAACATATGTCGTGAACAAGCTCGATAATCAATGAACTTGCAAATCTAGGTTGTAGTAGCAACATTTGTCAAGAGAGTGAAATTATAGGCACGAAAGTAGAAATTGGTTCGAACCTCTAAAGGAGCTAAGTCATGTCCTGCGATGGTCTTTATACAGTCGTCCTATGGTCTTCTTGTCCAAGTCCTTGGTTGGCTAGACGGGTTAGGTCCTCTATTTTCTAGGATCTAAATAAGCTTGCTAATATAGGCCACTAGGTCAAAGGGGTTGCTAGTTCATAAGGTATTCTACCAAACTTAAAGAATTAAACTAATAGTATTTTGGGACTACTAACTAGTAGGGTCAATCTCTAGCAAGCACGAAGGGAAGATAAGAATAGGGGTGGAAGGAAGCAAGCAAGATGCAATTGATGAGTCAAACGGTAAATAAAATTAAGGAAAGAGGTCAAGTATGTGGATGAGATCCTAAACTTCTAAACCTATACGCAGGCTTGCTTGGTATGGTGAATTAACCAAATAATTTATCTAGACCTGCATGGGCCACCACAAAAACATGTAACGCCCCAGTCCCAAAATACTTAGGACTCGGTACGTATCCATGCCAGCTGCATACATACGAAGTATACTCCAATATATGGAAACCTCGTATGAATACATAAGCTGTAAAATGCAGTAGAACCATAACTAATCTCATCCACACAGAATAAATGAATAAAGGATCATATAATGAGAATAAATTTGTCTTGATATAATATGTTGGGCGGAGACAAATCCACTACCAACAAAATAAGGAAAAGTACATAGAAAATGAAATGAGTGGCGAGCGAAGCGAAGACGATCCAAATGCAATCATCCTCGAGAAATAGCAATGAACACGGCTAGAGCTAAAGCACCTACGAAAGACAATAGCACACACCTGGCAAGACAACCAGGTCCTCAGAGGGACGTAACAAGACACATAATAGCATGCCATATAAACTGAATAAATATTGCTCAAATAAATAAGTAAATCGAATTTATAACATGGTCCAATACGCACCTACTGAACGAGCGTACCATCCCCCCAACCAAACAAGGACAGGAGATGGTAAACTAATTCACGGCGACGTATCTTTCCATGCTAAGAATCCGATATGGTATCCGGACCCCAACAAGGTTCAATACCTTCTCATCGAAGTAGTAAGTCACACCTACAACCAAACAAGGACAAGATGTGACGAACTAATCCGCGACAAGTTATTGTTCCAAGTCACGGTCAGATACAAGTACCCAAACCAAAAGTACTCGTACCTAACGGATAGGGTAGCCTATCATTCTAAGTGAAATGTTGTTAAGAACAATCCTTCCTACGTATGGGCCCTGGCTAAATAGGATCGGCGTAGTCCCCCTTTGGGCACCAGAGGCCCCATCAGAAAGAGCATGACGTTCCGCAGAATCATCAGTGGCCGTCAGTAATCTTGGGTCATCAACCCCGTATCTCTAGCGGAGAGTCCGGGTCACAAGGGAAGTGCATCGAAGCCCATACGCTAAGGAATTGTCCTCCCCGTCCAATGCCTATTATGTTGTATCCACAACATTAACCTCTATAACCGCTAAGTCAAACTAGCATGCAACCTCTATTAGCGGTTATTCCTATCGCACGGCTTGTACGTACTAGTGGCCAGCCAATCACGCACTTTCGTGTTCTACATGCGACACACAACTTCGTGTTTACAACGTGTCAAGGCCAATGAATGCAACACACAAGGTGGTCCCTTAAATCTAGGTTTAATTTGTAAGAAAAATAATACACAGCAGGAAATATAAATGAACGGTAAGTTCTAACAGTTATGCCATGTATCACAGTTTATTTTGCATAAAGAAAATAAGTAATGCATGAAATATGAGCTAAAATAATTAAACAGCTAATGGCAAGGTGTCTTGCCTGGTAGAGCGCCTGGTGTGCTACGATAATCAATGTGGCACGATCTGCAACTTCGGTGCAACAACTATACAAGGTGACCTCTGATGGTGGGACAGACAGTTCCATTGGGTCCAAACGGGTCAAGTTAGTTAGGGTGGACATAAGGTAGTCTAGAATTGGTGTGAGAATAGGAGTAATGGTATTTAGTCATGGAAAGGAGAAAATCAAAAAAATGGATAATGAAATATTTATGATTTTTAGAAAGCTATTTATAATAATATACTTGAGAAATGAAAAAAGAAAAAAACTAGAAATAAATTTTTACTTAAATATATGAAAAACAATTTTGGAAACTATGATTTTACCTATCAAAATGTTTTTAAGTAAAAACTTTTGAGAACATCGAAAAATCGTTTTAGGGTTAAGCCCTAAATTTTTGGTCAAATAAAATTCAGAAAATTTGTCACTAATATCTTCAGAAAAATCACATTAAAATATAATAAAATATATAATGATACCAATTGGTGTAATACTAAATAATTTCGATCATTTATATATATATATATATATATATATATATATATATATATATATATATATATATATATATATATATATATAAAGTACAATATATACTTAATAATAAAATATAACGACATCTATCCAAGCCTTACCAATAATTATACAACAAAATTAATAATAAAAATATAATTAATCACCCCTTACTGCAAGAAAATACTCATCTAAAAAAAGAGAAAAGAAAATTAATAAATAATAATGGTAATAAGCAGCTTTATAGCTGTTGAGTGTTTCCCAAAAGAAATCATAAGAAAACAATAATAATAATAAAAAAACCTAATTAAAATAACTTTAAACAGAAAAGAAATTTGATAATAGTTTAAAGTAAAATAAATAATAATAATAATAAAAATAATAAAAATAAAAAGAATTGCTGTTCTCTCTTTCGAGAGAACAGAGAACAGTACTAACGAAAGAAGAGAGAGAGAGAGGATGATGGGAAACGAGGGGGAGAGCGAGAGGGAGAAGAAGGCTTGGGGTCGGCTCCGGCGGAGGAGTTCGGAGGGGCGGCGAGAAGAGGGTTCGACGGCGCGGGTTTGATCAGTCAGCGGAGGGCTAGGGCACGGCAGGAGAGGGTTTTGGGGAGCCGCCGTGGTCGACGACGCAGAGGGAAAGAAGGGCGGCGAGGCGGAGGATGGCACTGCGGTGGCGGAGGACGTGGAGATCGAGGGGTCGCGGTCGCTTGAGGGTGGAGGCGGTGCCTGGGAAAGGGGGCTTCGACTACGGGAACGGCGGCGTGGCGCTCCGGTGCTGACGCCGGTGGACGGGCGCCGAGCGGTGGTGCCCGCTCCTCCACAGGAAGAGCGACGGCGGTGCAGCGATGGTGGCGAACGCCAGGGCTCGGCGGAAACAGGTTGGTCGGTGCTGGATCGGCGCACACGTGGTGGCGCCGGGCTTATCGGTGCGGCGGAGGGTGCGGACTCGGCCGGCGGAGCTCCGGCGAGGTGAGTTTAGGGTTAGGTGTTTTTGATTTCCTTCTTTTTGGTTTCCTTTTCCTTTGGGTGCGGCCGTCGGGTGACGGGGGCTGGGTTGAGGCTGGCAGGGGTTGCCGACGGTGGTGGTGGTGACGACTGGGCTGGTGGTGGCTGGAACTGTGGTGACGGTGGTTGCCGGGTGGCCGTGGCGTGGGCGGTTCTGTGCGGTGGAGACGGAGAAGGGTGGGGAGATCGGTTGGGCTGCTTGTTGTTGGCTGCAGGTGGTGTCGGGGGAACGTGGTTGGCAGTGGCTGGCGGTGGTTGAGTTGGCTGGAGGTCGGTGATGACGAGGGTGGTCCTATGAGGGCAGGGGTTCGGTGCAGGCAGGGAACAACGATGGTGGCGATAATGGGGATGGTCGGAGGACGACAGGACGGTGTTGGGGTGCTCGGCTGGTCCGTCGATAGGTTTTAGTATATGTTTAGGAATAGGTATCTGATTGTGTCGAGTGTGTCGACACGGAAAGATGGACAATGTACTTGTAAAACATATGGAATAAGATCGTGGATGGTGGAACACGGACACGGGACACGCACCATTGGAGAATTATTTTATGGAGGAATTTGTAGATGAATAATATGGAGGAGTACCTGCCTATTTATAGGATGTGGGAATTCCCACTTTGGATAGGATTAGGAATAGATTAAACCCAATTTGGATATTCCCATATTTAGTTTAAAAGCAATCAAATCAAATCCAAATCTAATTAATATCAAATTAAATAATTTTAATTTAAAATCAAATAATTTAAAATATGGATAGTTTACTATTTAAATGTATCCATGGAATCAAATCAAAATTTAATTGTCACAAATATTTCAAAAATATGTTGTCCAAAAATACTATAATAATTAATTTCAAAAATTATATTATTTAAAATAACAATTAAATAATTACGAAAATATATGTTTGTACAATTATTATTCTTATAATTATGCTTTTCTAGCATACAAGTAAAAATATTATTTATTAATAATAATTGTGAAAATGTAAGGCTTTATAAACAAAATAACAAACTTGGAAATAATTGGAACGATAACAAAATAATTATTATGTATATTATTTTGAAACTTCAAAAATAGAAAAATAATATTTTCAAAAATATGTACGCTCGCACATATTCGCACTCGTCGAGCAATTTTGAAAAACAAAATTTCGTGCGCGACGTATAATACGACTACGTGGCGTACAATACAAAATTTTAAATCCATGCAAATTTAATAATAATAAAAAAATAGTAGAAATTTAGGGGTTTTACACACGTCGATGCGAGGGGGAGGCTAGTACCTCCGAGGATGGATGCCTGCCCGTGAGAGGCGGCCGACTGGATGGGGAGGGGGGTCCACTGCCACCAAAGGGTAGAGGGGTCCTGGGAGACCCAGTACCACCTCCGGGAAGAGGGGTCCTGGTGGTAGGCTCCCGCCACCGCCGAGGAGGAGGGATAAGCCGCAGGCTTGGCGACGGAAGGGGGAGAGGGATCCGAGATCGAGGACGGAGGTTGCTCGGCGGGGGAGGGCACAGAGAGGAAGGAAGGCCTCCGAGGGAGGGTGCGCGGAGGTGGGAGGTACGATTGGATGAGGGAGTGGGACCGCCTGGGAGGGAGGCGAGGCTGGGAGGACGACTGAAGGAGGATTGAGGGGAGGCGCCGACGGAAGGGGGGGCAAAGGTGGAGGGAGTGGTGAGGGAAATCGACGGGGTAGGGACCACCGGAAGGGCGGAGGGAGCCCGGACCGAGGAAGAAGGAGGGGAAGGTCCAGGTTGGATGGAGGAGAGCGTCTTGGAGCCGAGCGCCGGGGGAGGAGGATGGGATCTGGGGCGGGGGGAGAGGAGTGGGAGGGAGCGGCCTCTGGGGAGGAGGAGGGCACCACTGCGGCAGCTCCTGCTGGGGGCAGCGGAGCTGGGCTAAGGAGGGAGGGGGACGTAGACGCCCGGAGGCGCCGAGACCGGCGACGACTACGGTGCCGAGGGCGCTGACTGCTCCGCGCGCGGGGGAGGAGGGGCGTGGGGCCGCCGCACCACGGGCAACCGCCTGGGGCAGGGGCTTCCCACGGGAGGAACGGCCGAGGGAGGCCCGACCAGCAGCCGAGGTCGGGGAGGACGGGAAAGCAAGGGGCCTCACGACGGGGCGCGGGCCTTTGGGAGGCGCCCGGCCACCGCCCGGGAGTGGGAGGGAGGCTCACAAGGGGCGAGCGAGCGCCGACCAGGGGAATCCAGGCCCAATACCCGTTCTCCATATATATATATATATATATATATATATATTATATATATATTATATATATATATATATATATATATATATATATATATATATATATATATAAAATATATATATATAGTGGGCATACGTTTTCTACGCCCACCAGATCGTAGCGGCTGCTGCTACTTGGGTCGTATGGAAGAATTGTAACAAGGCGAGATATGAAGGCCACCAGTTCAACGCTGACATGCTCATTCGTGAGGTGATCAAGAAGTGGTATAAGATCAGGGACTTCTGTTCGCAAGGCCAGACTAGTTTTTGGGTTTCTCTCCTCTGCTAGGCTTCCGGTTTGGGTTTTATGTTTTGTTGGTATACTTGTATAGGCGTCGGCATTTTATGCCTAAGGGTATACTTGTACAGGCTGCGACATTTTGAGCCTTTATGAAATAAAATAAAGGGGTTCTCCAATATATATATATATATATATATATATAGGCGATATTGAAAATAAGGAATTTACATCATACCTTAGCAAGATAGCTATCTTATTTAGGTGCAATAAGGTTCCTTTGGGTCTACACAAGCTGAAGTATACAAGTTTTAGTAGAAACTATATAGAAAAGTGTCTAAATACAACCATCATAAATAGATTTTCCCAAAATAAACTCTAACATGTTCAAAGTCAATCTATACTTACTATGTGCTATAATCTAGCTTTTAGGAAGCACAAAATAGTTATTTTGACTTGAAAATTTATAGGTAAGGTTACACTAATATACCGGTATCTATAAATACCTATTTTAACTAAGTGATCACAATAATTATGTCAAATATGTATAATTTTCAAACCTTGATAGAATTGAAATAATATGAATAATAATGAAATAAATTCATAAAACCTTGTTTTGAAGTTATTTAGAAGAACTTTCATGAAAACAACAGTGTTGGGCTATTTATTTCTTGAAATTTGTAAGTATGTATATAAATATATATTTAAACCTTGTATGGAAAATTAACATTTACAATTTTGTATTTCATGACACTAACAAAATTCATACAAGCCCCTTTTTAAGAATATATAAACTCATCATCTATATAACAAGCATAGAACCATTCAATAAAATCACCACTTAAGGTACTAGTATTTCTAGACTTTCTTCCTAATAAGTTTTCATTCATGAATATGGGAAAACACAAGTTGTAATAACTTATTGTGCCATGAAAAGCTAAAGTGTTGGTAAAGTATACGTGCTTGAGATATACATAAGATAGATAGGGATGTAACTCTTTATCTAACAATTTATACTATAGCATGAATTAATGGAAATTTAAAAGAACAAAAGAGGGGGAGAGCTTGGCTTGGAATTTTGGATGTTTTTCCTAAGAGAGAAATTCTCTCTATGATCCAAAATCAGAACCTAATACACAAAATTGGGATTGGGTTAACACAATAACCTAAAAACAAAATTTTAAAAATTGAAATTGAAAGGAAAAGGGGGAGCCATTTGGGAGACGAAGAGGATGAGAGAGGGGAGAGGTGGTCAGGGGGTTGGGGCCGGTGGTGGCATCGGCGACAGCAGCAACGACAGCAATTACAGAAATAGGTGGGAGGGTTGAGGAGGAGAAGCAGAAGAGGAAGAAAGAGGAGGAGAAGAAGTTACATGGAAATAGGAAAGGGGAGAATGAATTTCTCTCTTCCTCCTTGATACATATAAAAGATGAAAAAAATAGGAAATGATCGAAATGCCCCTTGGGCTTAGTCATGAGAGGGGGTTGACACATGGCCCCTCTCTCATGTATGAGTGCCACATAGGTGGCATCAAAAATGCAAAAGTGCAATTTTCAAGAGGGCCAAAGGGAAAAGGAGAATTGTTTAAAGAAAAATAATAAAATAAGAAAATGTTAAGGGGAAAATAAATAAATACATAATTAATTATTCTATGACATCAGGCAACAATCTAACTTTAGCATGATAGGCATCATATCATTTACTATTAACAGGCAACAATCTATTTTTCAGCATACAGGTTAACTCCTTTCTTGTTCTTAGCATGGCATCATATGGATTCTCTTATAGGCGTACTCAATGATTACCATCTTGTTATTTACACTAGTATTCAATCAAAGACTCAGCTTCTTATTAGGCGTAAGTGAATCATAGAATGAGACTTTGTCCACTCACCTAGATTAATCATCTTCTATTGCAAAGCTAGCAATCCAATCTCTCTATTTATCTAGTGCATTCGCGGAGCGGGGCACTACATAATTATCCACCGAGAAGAAGTTTCATCCTTGAAACTTAAGGAGAAACTTATGATATCCTTAGCAGTGATAGTCTTCATCCTTCGTCATCATCAATCCATGAAATCACAATTTTAGATTATATCAAAACTCTTGTTCAATAAAGCATCAATCTCAATCAATCAAATCGATAAAACATTTGCCGGCATCATAAAAATATTTATGGACTTATTGTGTGGAACGTTCATCTCATCGATGATACCAAGCAGACAAGGAAATTTCTAATCAGGAGAACATCTTCGAATTCAATCAAATCAATTGGCCAGAGGATCATGTTGCTATGATACCATTCTGTCACGCCCTGATCCCGCAGAGTCCTTTCGTCCTCGCTACGGACTATGTGAGACCGTTCGTCTTCCTTGGGCGGGATACCGTGCAAACCTAAGTTATGCTTGCACAAGACCAAGACCTTTACAATGACAAAATAGACAAGATAGACAGTACGCAGCGGAACATATTGCATATCATAATCGAATTGAACACAATCGTAACAGAAAAAAATCTCTTTATTGATTTCATTTGAACAAATTACAAGCTCTCAAGTCTCTCTGATACACTATTTACATTCTTTCAGAAATATTACAGATTACAATGATCCCATTCCAAACATTACATCCCTTTATATACAAAACCAACTCTTGCAACGGATGTCCATCTCTTGGCATCTCTTCTGATTTATGGCTCCTGAGGATGAGGTTCAGGACATCGCTTCGGACTATCCTTCTCGATACGTCTTTCACCTGCATGCAGACTGATGATGGGTCAGTATATCAGCATACTGGTAATTGTGAACAAAGGACTACATTTGTCTGAAATGATCACTGTTCATTTAGTGAGAAAAATATTTCTTGTGATATGATCTTGCTACTTTTATCTATGTTCATTTCATGCAGTACAGAGTCAGTTTACATCTCTTTTGAAAATTCCTTTGAAAAGCCACAGTTTATTTCTTTCAAGCATACAAGGGATTGTTCAATTCTTGTGTAGTGCACAGCATGTTTCATGAGCTATATCATTTCTCTTGTTCAAGCCACTCTTAGGGACAATTATAAGCACAATATCACATCTTTTCTTTAATGGGACGTAGCATTTCTTTGTAATAGATTAATCTCAAGCAATTCATATATAAAACTTAAGCAACACATATATATCACTTTTTAGTGATTCTTACCCATAGCCGACAGTCATCCCTACACAAAATAGGTTAGCACAATTTGTATATCTAAGAAGCATACTTTTCTGTCCCAATATGTTATGCTTGCAATAATCTTTGTCTTTATGCATGAATATAACTCTGTGGTCCATGGGCATTCCCATATTAGCAGTTGGGACGTTCTAGCCCATCTCACTAATAGACTGATACCCTCTTCTGGTTACGGGGACTTCTAGCCCTAGGTGTCCTGTTATCTTCTAGGCCGATCGATTCCGGGCGCCCCCAGAATCGATCAAGAGACTACCACTTGTGCACAAGCTATCTAGACCAATGCAAATGCAGCCATCAAATAAAACTATCATGCACTAATCGAGCAACTTGTACACAATTTCATCTTTTTTTTATGCAATCGAGTGTCACGACCCGCACCCTAGCGTTAGGGCACGAGAACGTAACAACGCCCAGCCTACGCTGCAGTATCGGCGGTAGAACGCTGTCCTAGGTCACAACATCTAACAATAATATGCTAAGCAGTTTATACTCCCCGAATGGGGGTGACATAGCAGATACAGTCTCAATCACATCTAAGGTAGAGCATAATGGAAGATATATAAAACATGAAACCCAAAAGGGATACATCAGATAGAAGCCTAAGTGTCTAAGATACACAAATCCAGAAATACATCTCAAAGCTCAAATACAGTAATCCATAAAATAAATACAACTCCAGACAACTGAAATAACTATCTAAACAACCTCTAATGTGTCTCCTCTAGGCTAGCAGGTAACCTCCAAGCTATCTGTAAAATTTATCAACAGGTCCAGTCAGGACAGGAGCGAGCACAATACATCTCAACAAGTCATAACAGGATAGGAAATGTAATCATGCTAGAGAATAAAATACAAGATCTGAAGAAATAGCATAATGTAAAAGAGAGACTGTAAGTAAATATCTATGATATATATAAAGAGAGACAGTGCTAGTGATTCAGAGTACTGGATAAACATGTGAATGGCTAAGGACTGATTCATGATTACACTACTTGGAATTGATTCATGATTACACTACTTGGATTTATTCACATTTTCATTTATACTCCTCCATCCCCAATCAATACACAAGGATCCATTCAAGTTACGTTAAGATTCATGATTATACTACGTTGCCCATAAAGGGTGATTCATGAATTGATTCGTGAAGGCTCGGTGATCATGAGGGTACATGAGTCACTAGCTGATTCCCAAAGATTCATGATGATAGAAGCATATGATACGTGATGTAAGTGAAACACACATGATAAAAGTATCTGATGCTCCCAAGAGGGATAACATCTCATGAAGGGATCCATATAGTACCAATCCGTGTTACTAATGTGTCAGCATCAAATAAAATAGTCTAAAGCAGGAAATATAATCCTAAACATGATATGAAATGATCAGAGAATGTACTCGCCTGCTATCTGAATGTTCAAAGGAAATGTACTGTCCGAGGAGAGGTGTCTGGCTCCAATTTAGAACAACACAAGTCACAACAAGTCCAAAATGGTAAAATAAAGCTCTACTATGCATTCTACATGATTCTAGGTCATTCTAGGTCAAAGTCAACTCTTGGTCAACTCTGGTCAACCGTACTAGTCAAATTAGGTTAATTAGGCAGTACTAGGTCTAAACCTAGACTAACAAGTCTCATTAACCAAGCCTAGACTAACACTCACACAAAATCACAAAGCTACACAAGTTATCAAACACACATTACATATATATTCATATATATTTTTATTACAAGCAAGGTGCATAAAGACAAGGAGTGAGTGATACATGAATGTGGATATGGCAATGTGTACATAGCAGTACAATGTGTTCAAGTGTGAGGGTATTATGTTAGAAGGATAACATTTAGCAAGGGTTCATTGTGTCACATAGAAGAAATAACATGTAAAGCAAAGGTTTAGCATGTGTGTGTGGGTGTTAATCATAACAAAAGGGTTTATTTATACATCAAAGGGTTTACTCATAACAGTAAGTAGGTTTTATGTGTATTCATGCTTGGGATTACTGTCAACATGTAGAAGAGGGTTTTAACATATGAACATGGTGCTAAGTGCTAATATGGCATCATACATTCCTATCATGTTGGCATTCATATATAGCATACATTCATACTTGATTACGTTACTTACTTACATATGGATACTTGCATACATGTTTCAATACCTTGCATTACCCACATGCTTGCATTTCATCCATTCGTTCATGCATTGCATTGCATTGCATTCATTCATTCATTAATGCACCTATACATACATATTTGAATACATTATATACTTTCATACATTTTATCATTTATGCATAGTCTATATTATATTACATTCTCTTAACACACACACATACATATATATACACATGCATACATACATATTTGTACATATAAGGATACACAAAATGCATATGTCGTATAGTAATCTTCTACATAAAATCAATACTGTACAAATTAACCATTCATTAAATTCCAGGATTAAAGTATGTTATAGATCTTTGTGTTAGCTTTCCGAAACTTTAAACGGATCGCATTTTCGTGTCCAGAAGCTCCCGGAATCGCAAAAACACCGAAACGCGTTCGTCTTTCGTACAGCTGACACTCAAATAATTTTACAGAAAGTTTCAGAACGAATTTGGCATGTTAAAATATATATTTGGAAAGCTAACTTCGATACGGTTCTTTTAAAAAAACGAGAGATAAATTGGAGTTTTAAGTTAAAAGTTATGACATTTCTAAATTGCTATTGCTACTAAAAACGTGGATAAATATTATGACGAATTTAAGTAGTTTGAGACAAAAGAAACATAAGTATATAACATAATATATCACGAACTCACTCTCTACACTAATATATATATATGAGACACTATAGAACACATCTCCAATACAAAAATATGAGATTAAACATGTAATAATTCATTCATACATAACAACAACACATAGTGTGTCCAAATTTGGGATTTTTCCACAAGGACACAACCACAACACAAAGGACACTCCTATGAGCTCCAAATGGACACAAAATGGACACAAATGGAGATACAACCATGAAGGTCATTCCTATGGGTTGAAAATATTTCTACATGCATGTAGGGATGGATTAGAGGAGAGATTATACCTTCCGGGAGAGAGATTCAAAGAAAAATTCTTCTGACACGACACCGACACGTAGAGATTCTAAAAGGACACGAACGAGCTCCGAATCCTCCCAAACTTGGCTAGCACCCTCTAACCATGGAATAGAGGAGAAATGAAAAAGATTTGGTGGAAGAAGGGGTTGATTTGGAGATAGAATCAATGGAGGTTTATCTCTAAATTAATTTGGGGAAGAACAAGAGAGACAAAGTGGATGAAAACAAATGAATGAAGGAGTGACTCACTCCTTGTCCCCCCCCATAGATGGATGCCCAAGAAGGGTGAGATGTCCCCTATTTGAATGTCCAAAATGCCCTCCACTAATTTATTTGATTTAAATTAGGAATGGGTTAAAGGTTGAGGTCAATTAGTCTAGTTTTAAGTCTCTAATTAAACTAAACATATCCATAAATAATTAGTCTAACTACTAACTAAAATTAATATCATGTGGACTAAAATTAATATCATGTGGGCCATGCCTAACTAGTGTGTGGGTCCCACTAGAGTCAAACTATCCCCCGGGTCCCCGTTTCAAGTCGGATTGAGTTGAAATTCGAACCCGACTCAAATAACCCCAAAACAATATCATAAATAATAAAATAAATTTCAACCCCAAAATAATATCATAAATAATAAAATAAATTTCAAAAACATTCAAAAATGTAAAATGACAAAAATATTCCTGTTTCTGAAAACTGGAGGGAGACAAATCTATCCACCTTAAAAAAATTTCGTCCTCGAAATTAAAACAAAGCAATCACAGGAAACACATGCAGAAAACAATCTCATTCAAATACTTTTCAAAAAAATCAACAATAGTAAAAAAAATCTCTTTGAGGCACATCAAACATTTGTAAATAAAAACTGATACGTGTCCGCTACGGACACAAAACCATCACAAAATCACACCTATCAAAGGTCAAAATCAACAATCACCAACGCAATAAATATTAAAATAATTCAAAGAGGTCAAATGCAAAATATCCTTAGGCCAGAAATGACATTAAAACATCCTAATCACATGGTTAGGTTCTAGGTCAAACAGTCTCTAGGGTTTCACTAGCAAAACATCAAAATTACAAGTCATAATTTTAAATAGTTTTAAAATAATTTAAAAATTACCAAAAATCCTATTATGATTTAAATGTCAAATCAATAAATGATTAAAATTACAAAATTTCAAAATTACCCTCATTTTAGAAAATTGGGTGTTACAAGTCTACCCACCCTAGAAAAATTTCGTCCTCGAAATTAAAATGTTCATACTCCTTCTAGGTCAAACCCTCCACAATCAAAGTCTCAGAACTTAAACAATCATATGATTTAAAAGGATGACATACAGGGTCATGGCATACGGTGGTAGTGAAAGTCTCATCTAGGTATACTAGTCATGCTAAACCAAAACGGTCATAGGGTATCAAAATACACAAGCAATCTAGGGTGCTAAACTAGAAAAGATACAGAAATAACAATCATCAAGACTGTAAGGCAGTCTACCATCCTATATGAAAACTGGTATCATCAAAAAAAAATAAAGAAAGATAACTACCAATTATCTATAAAGGGTTCAGAAAATCAAAATCAAAAGTTAAGGAATGAAAGTCACTTACATGGAAATCCAATCACAATATGTAATATATATAGAAGGTGGGTTAGAGAGGGAAAAGCTAGTATTATGTAAAGGTTATGTGGTTCGTGTGTGTATGGGTATATATGGACATGTTCATATGGTTAAATAGTAGGCATTGGTGTATGTGAAATATACATGAAGAGTATAGGAGGATTTAAACAACGGCTATCAAGTTACACTACTCATGGCATATTGGTTAAACAATCTACAATACACAACCTATTTACTCATAACATGCATGGCTAACCATATACATATATAAAGAGGTAGAGATTTAGTTATGTATCTATATACATTATAACATGTATGTCTACGCTCTATATGTATCTATATAGATATATGAACATAACATAGAGGGGAAGGGTTAAGTTACATGACAGTGTAAAATAAGTTAGGGTGTGCGTGTCCTTGTACAAGGTTATAGTTTAGTATTGAAAGGTTAACTCCAATTTAGTTCAGCATTTACATACAAAATCTGAAAATAAGCTAACATTTAAACCAGTACAATATTAACATAATGCAGTTTCAGAATTTAGGGGCTTGAACATCACAACCAACTTAATGCTCCTAACACAACCTAACATGATGGAAATAAAACCCTAACATACTATCCATACATTTATCTATGCATACAGTTCAATATTACATATTAAGTCTGAAAGTAAACTAAACATAGAAATTAATTTAAAATGTTAACATGTATTCAGTTTTAGGATATTAGAGAAATTTGAACATCAACCAACCCAATGTTTATCACAACCTAACATGTAAGAATACGAAACCTAAATTTATATCCCTACATACCACAATGTATATAGCTCAAAACATTACATTTAAAATAACAATTTGAACTAATATTTAAAATTCAATATTAAGGGTTAATATGCACACAGTCTTAGATTTGACAAATTCAAACACAAAACTCAACTAATTTTTTTTTGAATTGAAACCCTACGTATAACATACATGTGCAGTGATGTAAACATAACTAATAACATGAAATCTATATTTGAATTACGAATTTAAATTGGAAAAGTAGAAAACCAGAAATATTGGGATTTTGACAATTTAAACATCAACCACATATTAATATGTATTTAGATAGGTGGGAAATCAAGTGTAGCATGCATACGTGTCAGGCAAAGAGTCTGTGTCCACTATATATATATTCTCATGTCCCAATATAAAAATCAAATTCTATATCAAGACCAATATTTGGATTCCTACCAAGATTGCAAAGTAGGTGATTGGTGAAATCAAGACAGTTTTATTATTATTATTATCATTATTTAATACAATAATAATAGCAAGAAGAAATAACAATAAAATCTATTTTGCTTATCTGTTTAAAGGAAGAACCATTTTGAAACCATAGCTATAATACCAAATCCAAGATAAGGTCTAGCAAAATCGTCGATTCATTGTATTAAGAAGAAATTCGTAGTAAGAAGTTGCACAAGGTTCATAAAAACAGCTAAAGCTACTCCTAAGTTAAATAATGAGAAGCAAAACAAAACAAATAATAATCTTTTTTTTTTGAAGGACTGAAATAAAAGTAGAGAAAACATGTTCAAAAATATTTAAGGTACAATCTGATAATCATATGCGTCTATCCAAAATCATGGTACTCTAAATCCTCGTCATACTAATAAGCAAGGCTACGATAATCACAGAGTCCTCGACTTAGGCACATACCTCTAGAATCATGGTATTTAACATTTTCGCGATGCCGCTAGCTTGGCTGCGAAAACCTTAAATTCCCACACCCGAGAAATAAATCCAAAATCAGACTATATGTCCTCACCATGCTGGCTAATGTGACTATAGAAGACTAGATTCCATAACTTAGTTGACCTAGCCCATATAATTTCATCTTGACAAAAATTAAATTAAATCAACAATGAATACCCAAAAATCAAATTTATCACGAACATCAAGATTCAAAAATGAACAAAAATCTTTCAAATTGTATAAATACAAACTCGGATGCTACAGCTAACATCAAGATTCAAAAATGAACAATCATCCCTCAAAATCAATAAATACAAACTCAAATTCAACAATAATCCATCAAAATTAAATTTAACAACAGAAAATAAAGATAAATCAAATCAAGGAAAAAAGAGTTTTCAAATCGAAGTTAAAATAAGATTCTCAAGGGTCGTCCCAGGAATCTCTCAGGGGATCCTAACTGTGATTGAGTACCTTCAGAATATATCCTAATCCTACTGCAGGCTGTAGTGATACTCTAATTCGAGTACCACTACACTTTTAGTCTAGACCTGCATGGGCCACCACTAAAAATGTGTCACGACCCGCACCCTAGAGTTAGGGCACGAGAACGTAACAACGCCCAGCCTACGCCGTAGTGTCGACGGTAGAATGCTATCCTAGGTCACAACATCTAACAATAATATGCTAAGCAGTTTATACTCCCCGAATGGGGGTGACATAGCAGATACAGTCTCAATCACATCTAATGTAGAGCATAATAGAAGATATATAAAACATGAAATCCAAAAGGGATACAGCAGGTAGAAGCCTAAGTGTCTAAGATACACAAACCCAGAAATACATCTCAAAGCTCAAATACAGTAATCCATAAAATAAATACAACTCCAGACAACTGAAATAACTATCTAAACAACCTCTAATGTGTCTCCTCTAGGCTAGCAGGTAACCTCCAAGCTATCTGTAAAATTTATCAACAGGTCCAGTCAGGACAAGAGCGAGCACAATACATCTCAACAAGTCATAACAGGATAGGAAATGTAATCATACTAGAGAATAAAATACAAGATCTGAAGAAATGGCATAATGTAAAAGAGAGACTGTAAGTAAATATCTATGATATATATAAAGAGAGACAGTGCTAGTGATTCAGAGTACTGGATAAACATGTGAATGGCTAAGGACTGATTCATGATTACACTACTTGGAATTGATTCATGATTACACTACTTGGATTTATTCACATGTTCATTTATACTCTCTATCCCCAATCAATACACAAGGATCCATTCAAGTTACGTTAAGATTCATGATTATACTACGTTGCCCATAAAGGGTGATTCATGAATTGATTCGTGAAGGCTCGGTTATCATGAGGGTACATGAGTCACTAGTTGATTCCCGAAGATTCATGATGATAGAAGCATATGATACGTGATGTAAGTGAAACACACATGACAAAAGTATCTGATGCTTCCGAGAGGGATAACATCTCATGAAGGGATCCATATAGTATCAATCCGTATTACCAACGTGTCAGCATCAAGTAAGATAGTCTAAAGCAGGAAATATAATCCTAAACATGATATAAAATAATTAGAGAATGTACTCGCCTGCTATCTGAATGTCCAAAGAAAATGTACTGTCCGAGGAGAGGTGTCTGGCTCCTATTTAGAACAGCACAAGTCACAACAAGTCCAAAATGGTAAAATAAAGCTCTACTATGCATTCTACATGATTCTAGGTCATTCTAGGTCAAAGTCAACTCTTGGTCAACTCTGGTCAACCGTACTAGTCAAATTAGGTTAACTAGGCAGTACTAGGTCTAAATCTAGACTAATAAGTCTCATTAGGCCTAACCAAGCCTAGACTAACACTCACACAAAATCACAAAGCTACACAAGTTATCAAACACACATTACATATATATTCATATATATTTTTATTACAAGCAAGGTGCATAAAGACACGGAGTGAGTGATACATGAATGTGGATATGGCAATGTGTACATAGCAGTACAATGTGTTCAAGTGTGAGGGTATAATGTTAGAAGGATAACATTTAGCAAGGGTTCATTGGTCACATAGAAGAAATAACATGTAAAGCAAAGGTTTAGCATGTGTGTGTGGGTGTTAATCATAAAAAAAGGGTTTATTTATACATCAAAGGGTTTACTCATAACAGTAAGTAGGTTTTATGTCTATTCATGCTTGGGGTTACTGTCAACATGTAGAAGAGGGTTTTAACATATGAACATGGTGCTAAGTGCTAATATGGCATCATACATTCCTATCATGTTGGCATTCATATATAGCATACATTCATACTTGATTACGTTACTTACTTACATATGGATACTTGCATACATGTTTCAATACCTTGCATTACCCACATGCTTGCATTTCATCCATTCATTCATGCATTGCATTCATTCATTCATTCATGCACCCATACATACATATTTGAATACATTATATACTTTCATACATTATATCATTTATGCATAGTCTATATTATATTACATTCTCTTAACACACACACACATAGATATACACATGCATACATACATATTTGTACATATAAGGATACACAAAATGCATATATCGTATAGTAATCTTCTACTTAAAATCAATACTGTACAAATTAACCATTCATTAAATTCTAGGATTAAAGTATGTTATAGATCTTTGTGTTAGCTTTCCGAAACTTTAAACGGATCGCATTTTCGTGTTCGGAAGCTCCCGGAATCGTAAAAACACCGAAACGCGTTCGTCTTTCGTACAGCTGACACTCAAATAATTTTACAGAAAGTTTCAGAACGAATTTGGCATGTTAAAATATATATTTGGAAAGCTAACTTCGATACGGTTCTTTTAAAAAAACGGGAGATAAATCGGAGTTTTAAGTTAAAAGTTATGACATTTCTAAGTTGCTATTGCTACTAAAAACGTGGATAAATATTATGACGAATTTAGGTAGTTTGAGACAAAAGAAACACAAGTATATAATATAATATATCAAGAACTCACTCTCTACACTAATATATATATATATATATATATATATATATATATATATATATATATATATATATATATATATATATATATATATATATGAGACACTATAGAATACATCTCCAATACAAAAATATGAGATTAAACATGTAATAATTCATTCATACATAACAACAACACATAGTGTGTCCCAATTTGGGGTTTTCCCACATGGACACAACCACAACACAAAGGACACTCCTATGACCTCCAATTGGACACGAAATGGACACAAATGGAGATACAACCATGGGGGTCATTTCTATGGGTTGAAAATATTTCTACATGCATGTAGGGATGGATTAGAGGAGAGATTATACCTTCCGGGAGAGAGATTCAAAGAAAAATTCTTCCGACACGACACCGACACGTAGAGATTCTAAAAGGACACAAACGAGCTCCGAATCCTCCCAAACTTGGCTAGCACCCTCTAACCATGGAATAGAGGAGAAATGAAAAAGATTTGGTAGAAGAAAGGGTTGATTTGGAGATGAAATCAATGGAGGTTTATCTCTAAATTAATTTGGGGAAGAACAAGAGAGAGAAAGTGGATGAAAACAAATGAATGAAGGAGTGACTCACTCCTTGTCCCCCCCCCATAGATGGTTGCCCAAGAAGGGTGAGATGTCCCCTATTTGAATGTCCAAAATGCCTCCACTATTCTATTTGATTTAAATTAGGAATGGGTTAAAGGTTGAGGTCAATTAGTCTAGTTTTAAGTCTCTAATTAAACTAAACCTATCCATAAATAATTAGTCTAACTACTAACTAAAATTAATATCATGTGGACTAAAATTAATATCATGTGGGCCATGTCTAACTAGTGTGTGGGTCCCACTAGAGTCAAACTATCCCCCGGGTTCCCGTTTCAAGTCGGATTGAGTTGAAATTTGAACCCGACTCAAATAACCCCAAAACAATATCATAAATAATAAAATAAATTTCAACCCGAAAATAATATCCAAAATAATAAAATAAATTTCAAAAATATTCAAAAATGTAAAATGACAAAAATATTCCTGTTTCTGAAAACTGGAGGGTGACAAATCTATCCACCTTAAAAAAATTTCGTCCTCGAAATTAAAACAAAGCAATCACAGGAAACACATGCAGAAAACAATCTCATTCAAATACTTTTCAAAAAAATCAGCAATAATAAAAAATCTCTTTGAGGCACATCAAATATTTGTAAATAAAAACTGATACGTGTCCGCTACGGACACAAAACCATCACAAAATCACACATATCAAAGGTCAAAATCAACAATTACCAACGCAATAAATATTAAAATAATTCAAAGAGGTCAAATGCAAAATATTCTTAGGCCAAAAATGACATTAAAATATCTTAATCACATGGTTAGGTTCTAGGTCAAACAGTCTCTAGAGTTTCACTAGCAAAACATCAAAATTATAAGTCATGATTTTAAATAGTTTTAAAATGATTTAAAAATTATCAAAAATCCTATCATGATTTAAATGTCAAATCAATAAATGATTAAAATTACAAAATTTTAAAATTACCCTCATTTTAGAAAACTGGGTGTTACATCGAGCCAGTAGCTCTACTCTTTTCTCTATACGGATAAGCCGTATCATCTCTTTTCAGGCAACTCTTGTACAATAGCAACCTATCAAGCATTTTATTTCTTTTGCAATAGTTTAATATCATTAAGCAACATACTGTTAGCATACGATAGACATATGAAATCATTTCATTTTTCTTGTTATAAGCATGGCAAGGTTCTCTTGATCAAGGCAGCATTCACTTCTTACTATCAGGCAATAATCTAAATTTAGCATGACAGGCATCATATCATTTACTATTAACAGGCAACAATCTTCTTTTCAGCATATATGTTAATTCCTTTATTGTTCTTAGCATGGCAGTATGTGATTTCTCTTATAAGCGTACTCAATGATTACCATCTTGTTATTAACACTATTATTCAATCAAAACTCAGCTTCTTATTGGGCATAAGTGAATCATAAAATGAGTCTTTGTCCATTCACCCAGATTAATCGTCTTCTATTGCAGAGCCAGCAATCTGATCTATCTGTTTATTTAGTGCCTTCGTGAAACGGGACACTACAATCCCGACCTCTTTCAACCCTTCTACCACCTTCATTTCAAACATAGGACATCCCCCTAAAACTCTAACACCTTTCCGAGGAGCCTCAGCCACTAATATGGTCGATACGAGATGCGGAAGGCACCTGAAGTCGACCGAACTTGTGTTGAATTAATCACAGCAGGTTAGTCAACTTGTAGAGTAGGTTTTATCTACTTTTTATCATCCAATTCTCCAAAAACCTAAACTAGAAGTTATTGAAGAACAGGTAGGCAACTCTAGAGGGGGGTGAATAGAGTTTATAACGAAAATGATAAATTAAAACTTAAACTCTTTTCACCAACAAAATAATCAGAGTAAGATAAATGCGAAAATAAAGTAGTTAGAGAGAAAGAACAAACACAACAAGATTTTTAACCTGGTTTCCCTCGTGGAGGACTAGTCCAGGCCTGAGAACTCTAGCTTAGGATTGAAATCTACTATTTATGAAATAGGGTTACAACCATGTGCCTTTTCACAGAAGAGCACGCCAAACTTCTTTCAATGATCGCGGTGGCAAAACTTGAACTTTTCTAAGCGACTTACAACTTCTTGCACTTCAAACTTCTAGCTGAATCAGACCGAGCAACTTGGACGGTTGGAAAGTTTGAATGCTAAGTTGGATGGGAAGGTAAAGCTTTTTAATATGTAGGCTATGTAAGAGAAGAAGAAGAGAAGATTGGATGGTTTGAAATGAGAAAATTCAAGGACTATTTATAGGTTCTTGGTAGGCAGAATTCGGCCAGAATTCTGTGTCCAGAATTCAAATTTTTGGCCATTGGACAACTAGCAGTGATCAAACCCTAAAAATTAGCTTCCTGTAATTTAAGGGGCAGAGTTCGGCCCGAACTCTGTGTGGAGGCAGAGTTCGGCCCGAACTTTGTCTCCTATGGACAGAAAGTTCTTAATGGGCTTCTGGATGAATGGGCTGATTTGGATATTGGCTAAATAAACCTATAAGGCTATGTCTAGCCCAAAGTTGCTCAGTATGCCCGAACTCTGCCTCCTATGGACAGAAAGTTCTTAATGGGCTTCTGGATGAATGGGCTGATCTGGATATTGGCTAAATAAACCTCTAAGGCTATGTATAACCCAAAGTTTCTCAGTATGACCCAACGTACATTATCCTATACTCAAAAACAATAAAATGTACAGACTCCAGAATACACAAAGTAGTAAATCTTCAGGCAGTTGTAGTCTTGAACCGATGAGCTGAGTTGATCGATTTCGAGCTTGATGTATCAAATTGGACTATGACAAATATTGTTTTGTTAATTGTCAAGATTAGGTTGACTGTGATCTGGTTTGAGTCAACAATCTCTCCCATTTTGATAATTGACAAAATATGATATTTGCATGTCTCAATATCCATACCTGGACATATTATGGCTCCCCCGTACTTGAACAAATTTTCTCTCCCGTAAAATGATATTTCCTGTGACAAGTTCTCATTCAAGTATACATAATTCATAGTACTAAGGCAAATATCAAGTGTTCTCCCCCTTTTGACAAACATCAAAATGAAGACGAATATAGAGAAGCAATATAGAGACCATCCACATAATGAAAGATAATATGCTAACAACAGTTTTGATCAAGTAAAAACAGAGCCATAGAGTTTAACAAGGCTAATAAAAACATAAAAGCATAACTAAAAGAAACAAAGTACAAAAATAAAAAATGGTCCTAAGCATCAGTGACAATACAAAAGCCATATCCATCATGGATCATGTGAAGGCCCCGTACCATCGAAACCGGTACGACGGGGATCAACAAATACAGAGATCGGATCAAGGTAGCGACGAACCCAAGAATCGTCAATTCGATAACCGTCGTGAGACGGATCACGCATCATCGGAATCGGCATCATCGGATGGGAGGCCATGGAATACTGAATGTCATGGATGGAGTTGCTGAGCGCACTCATCTGTAGTGTGGTGCGATAGTCCATCTGCATCCAGCGGTCGTCCATCTTAGCCCAGCGTTCGTCCTCCAAACCGAAACGATCGCGAAGCATAGTCTGAATAGAGTCAAGTGTAGCAGTAGACTCGAGAGCAGGGGAATCAGGAGCAACAAAGGGTACAAGAAAGTCGGGCTCCTCAGCAGCATCAGACTCAGAGGAGGCCGCAGCAGCAACAGTTCTCCATGCCTTGGTCAGATTGGCAGGAGGAGACAAAGACTGACACTGATCTAATGGGACATGAAAGGCACGAAAGATCATAGAAAGATACATGGCATAAACTAAGGACTTTGGTTTAGGCCTAGCACGAATCAACCAATACATCAACGTGCGAGAAAAGTTGAAAGGAACAAAAAAGTGCAGAAAGAAAAGAGAAGTGATCTCAAAGTAAGTGACTTCATCAGTCAATCCAGCTTTCGACAAGACCGAGGAAAAGATAATGCGATGAAGCTCGTAAAAGTGATTATTGAGATGTTTAGCCTTAAGTTTGCGAGGATGAGCATTAGGAGAGCAAAGATCATCCTTTAAACTTTCCAAAGTGGTCTTACCGGGGAAAAAAAAAATCCCGGGCATCATCAAGCCGTTCCCAAGTATTAGGGTCGGGCATACCAAGAAGATCGGCTAACTCAAAATCATCAAATGAGATATCGATACCGGTGACACGGGAGTAGATACCGTCGCGGTCATAAGTCATATTGTAATAAAATATTTGAATGGCATTCACATAGATAGGTTCATGAGTTGCAACAAGTTCATCGAGACACAAGTCATAAAAGTTAGGAAGATAGTCGAAAAGTACGGTGAACTTAATAGGGTGTCCGACAAATTCAATACGATGACAAAAGTCGGCGAATAATGCGTTAGAGGCATCTAATGACACAAAAATACGGTCATCATGTGTGTCAGAATTGAGAGGTGGAGGTGGGTTGAATAGAGGGTGGATCATGCCATGAGGAGGAGGAGGAATAGGTTGCGGGATCGGTTGAGGATGTGGTGGAGGATTAGACGGAGGGTTGGGTAGAGGATTAGTAGAGGATGCACCTATACTTCTCCTTCGTCTCTTCCCTCTACCAAGCAACCTAGCCATGAGAAAAAAATTGAGAGAAAGGAAAGAAAGAGAAGATAAACCTCAAAAAGAGACCCAAGATGGAAGAGAATGAGCCCAAGATTGATCTTCTTGAGTTTGGAGAGAGATTTCCCAACGATTGGAGACTTCTAGGGTTAGGGTTTTGAAAAAAATATGTTTAGAGAGGTTTGGAGAAGACAATGGAGAGAAGAGAGAGAGAGAGAGAGAATCTCGAGTTTAAGAAGAGTTGGTCGGCTGGTTGGGTCAAATATGAGCCATCGGATCACAAACAAATGAACGGCTGAGAGCCACCCGAGGTTCTGGAATAAGGGGGCCAAACTCGGCCCGAACTCTGTGTGGGGGCAGAGTTCGGCCCGAGTTCTGGTTTCATGGGCCAGAACTTCAAGTAGAAATCCAATAGGAAGAATTGGTAAATTTTTTAGGAAATTCAATGAAGGTAGAAATTTTAAATGGGGTAGGCTATAAAACAAATTAACCATATAATAAACAAGGAGTTATGACATAAATCAATATGGTGAAACTGCCATGGGGTAGCTACAAGGGCCGGATCCCAGCTAGCGGTAGTTCGAAGACTAGTGCACCGTATCGCTTAGGATTTTACACCTTGTTGTCAGAAAGACCCTTTCGGCTTATACCCATAGCAAAATCAGCATAGAGAATCGTTACATAATCGATATTTATGCAGGGCAATTTAATAAATAATCGTTTCATCTAAAATTCCTAATTTACGACAAAGAAAATTGAATCGCTCCTCGGATAGTGGTTTTGTAAAGAAATCGGCCAACTGATGATCAGTGTCAATAAATTCTAAATTGATAGTGCCATTCTGTTGATGATCACGCAAAAAGTGGTGACGAATTTTAATGTGTTTCGTGCGTGAGTGACATATGGGGTTCTTAGTAAAGTTTATTGCACTAGTGTTATCACAGAATATAGGAATGTGCATAAAAGATAGGTTGTAGTCTGCAAGGGTTTGCTTCATCCACAGAATTTGTGCACAACAACGACCAGCTGTAATATATTCAGCTTCTGTTGTGGATAATGCGACAGAATTCTGCTTCTTGCTAAACCAAGAGACTAGAGCCTTGCCTAATAAATAACACGTGCCGCTAGTATTTTTACGGTCAACTTTGCATCCAGTAAAATCAGCATCCGAGTAACCAATAAGGTCAAAGAAAATTGATTTGGGATACCATAAGCCCATTGTAACAGTACCCTTAAGGTATCGAAAGATACACATAACGGCGGACATGTGTGATTCCTTAGGACTATCTTGATAGCGAGCACACAGGCAAACACTAAACATAATATCAGGCGACTAGCAGTTAAATAAAGTAGACTATCTATCATACCTCGATACTTACGTTGATCCACAGGTTTGTCGCTTTTATCTGATTCTAGTTTGGTTGTAGTAGCCATTGGAGTGCCAATTGGTTTGACGTTGTCAAGGTCAAACTTCTTTAGCATGTCCTTTGTATACTTTGACTGACAGATGAAAGTTCTAAACGATGTTTGTTTGACTTGTAGTCCAAGGAAGTAATTAAGCTTCCCCATCATGCTCATCTCAAACTCGTTTTGCATACACTTAGCAAAATCTTGATAGAGAGTTTCATCAGTAGAACCAAATATGATATCATCAACGTAAATTTGTACTAAAAGAATAGTGTCTTTGAAAGATTTTATAAAGAGTATAGTGTCAACTTTTCTTTTTGAGAAACCTTTATCTAATAAGAAAGTACTTAGGAGTTCATACCAAGCTCTGGGGGCTTGTTTGAGGCCGTAAAGTGCTTTCTTCAGTTTGAAAACATGGTCGGAAAATTTATGATTTTCAAACCAGGGGGTTGTTTTACAAAAACTTCCTCCTTAATAAAACCATTTAAAAAGGCACTTTTGATATCCATTTGAAAAAGTTTAAAATTTTGAAAGTTTGCAAATGCACAAAGCATCCGAATGGATTCCAGTCTTGCAATAGGAGCATACGTCTCATCATAGTCGATACCTTCCTCTTGGTTGTATCCTTGAGCTGCTAGACGAGCTTTGTTGCGTGTAACTGATCCATCTTCATTTACTTTGTTGCGAAAAACCCATTTCGTATCAATAATCGAATGATTAGCTGTCCTAGGAACAAGTTCCCAGACCTAGCTCCTTTCGAATTGGTTGAGTTCTTCTTGTATGGTGGAAATCCAATCATTAAAAGCTTCTAAAATATTCTTAGGCTCAATTTAAGAAATGAAGGCAGTGCCAACAATCGAATCTATTAAGGATGAACGAGTACTTACTCCGCGAGATACTTCACCTATTACCAATTTCTCTAGATGTGACGGTTTGAACTCAAATTTCTTCGGTAGGCCTTCCAGAGAGTTGGCTTCAGGATTAGTAGTCATTAGCGTAGAAGTTGATGGTTCATCATCATCGTTGGGGATGGTAGCTGTACAGTTTTCTTCATCAAAAGTAATATTAGTAGATTCTTCTACTATCATAGAGCGTTTGTTGAACACTTGATATCCCTTAATTTTGTCGGCATAGCCAAGAAAAATACCATCGTCAGCTTTGGCATCAAATTTGCCTAAGTTGTCTTTGGTATTGAGGATAAAGCAGCGACAACCAAACACTCTAAAATATGAAACATTTGGAGTCCTACCAAACCAAAGCTCGTAGGATGTTTTCTTCGAAATAGGTCGAATAAGCACCCTATTTAAAATATGGCATGCTGTACTGACAGCTTCAGCCCAAAAATATTTTGGAAGTAAAAAATTATTCAACACGACTCTAGCCATATCGCCAAGAGTCCTATTCTTCCGCTCCACAACACTATTTTGTTGAGGAGTTCTAGGACAAGAAAACTCATGATCAAAACCATTTGAATCAAAAAACTTTTCAAAATTGGAATTTTTGAATTCGCCTCCATGATCACTTCGGATTCGAGTAATCATGTAGCCTTTTTCATTTTGAACATTTTTAGCAAAAATTTTGAAAACAGAAATTGTATCGCTTTTGTTTGAAAGAAAGAAAACCCAAGTGAATCTAGAAAAATTATCTACTATAACAAAAGCATAGAGTTTTCCACCAAGACTGGCTACTCTACTCGGACCAAATAAGTCTATATACAGTAGTTGCATGGGTCTAGTAGTACTTACAGTGTTTATGGAATGAAATAAAGATTTAGTTGCCTTATTTAGTTCACATTCGGCACATACCGTGTCCTTCTTGAATGTGATGTCGGGCAGACTTCTTACTAGCTTCTTTATCGATAGCCTAGATATAGTATCCATATTGGCATGACCAAGACGCTGGTGCCACAATAGTTTCTCATCCTTATGGGCGTAGAGGCATCTTTCTGCACTGTTAGTATTTCTAGATAGATAGAAAATATAAATACTATCCTCTCTTATCCCTTCAAAAGTGATGTCTCCCATTGACCTATCATAAATATAGCATTTATTTTGTCCAAAGTTAATATCATATCTATGATCAGCAAGGTGACTTATGCTGAGCAGGTTATGCTTTAGCTCGGTCACTAGGTAAACATTCTTTATTACAGAAGAAGGAGGATGACCAATAGTACCATTACCTATGATGTACCGTTTTAGGTTGTTGCCGAAGGATACATTCCCTTCCCTCTTCATCGATAGTGATGCAAAAAGATTTGCGTCTTCCGTCATATGTCGCGAGCATCCACTATCGAGAATCTACTTGCTTTTAGTTGAGGGAGGAAGGTCCACCTACATCAAGAGTAGATGTGACCTTTGGTACCCAAGTTCTTGTGGGTCCTGAAATGTTAGTCTTTGGTACCAATGCATATAGATTTATATCTACTAATCTCTTAATTATACATTGTGGTGAGATGTGTCCATGTAATCCATAGTAGGTGCAAGTAGGATGCCTATTAGTATTGGGAGATTGTTGATGGTGATATCTATATTCAGCATGGTGGTAGTTGTGTGGAACAGCAGGATAGTGACTATATGTAGCAGCAGGATGATGGTTATGTCTATGTGTAGCATGGTGATAGTTAGCAGGATAGTGACTATGTGCAACAGCTGAATGATAGTTATGAGAATAATGTCTATGTGTATGTGGTTTATGTGCTACATGGGAGTACGTGTATATGTAAGCATGTTTACGTGCTGCATGTGGGTGACATGTTTTACTATTTTGAGTAGTCTTGTGCTTTATATGTGTCTTATGTGATTGGGTTTGAGGTTGAGCAACCTGTTTTCCCAATCTAATCTCTAATTTCTTAGAGGCAGCATGCAGTTCATTATACTTAGCATTTAAACTATCAATTTTAGCAATAGAGATCTTGTGTCTGTTCTTTTCTTCAACAATCTAAGTGTTGAGTGCTGTGATCTCACGTGTTTGCTTTTCAATAAGTGCTTCGGCATCATGTAGGATTAACTTAAGCTTGGACACCTCATTAGTGACTTCCGTGGGTGGAGTGTCTCTAACACTATCAAGCAAGGAAGAAAAGTTTTGAATCTCTATTTTATAACTTTTGACCTTCTCCTTGGCATGCTTATATTTACTATTGACTTTCTTATGGTCATTTAGTAAATCAATAAAAGCATCGCTAAGTTCATCAAAAGTAAAGTCATCGAGAGTTTCGCAAGTTACCTTTTCGGATATCGCCATTAGGCAGAAATTAATGGTGTCTTGAGGAGAGTCCTTTTCTTCCTCGGAATCACTTGCTTCGCTTTCATGCCATATGCTAGTGTTGGCATAGTTTTTTCAGGAAGACTTCTTGTAGGGCTTCTCATATCGGTTGTCTTTCTTTGCAAAGGGACAGTCTTTTCAAACGTGTCCAGTCTTCTTGCAGCCGTAGCACGTTGGTTCTTCCTCGTCATCTTCTTGTTGTTCCTTCTTTATTCGATTGAAATGAAGGAACTTCTTGAAGTTGCGGACTAGAAGAGATTGATCATTACCTTCGAAATTGTCGTCGTCAGTATCTTCAGAATCAGCCCTTCGACGATGGGCTTTTAGGGTAATCTCTTTTGCCTTTGGAGCAGGTTCGTCGAAGTCTTTAAGGTCGAGCTCGTGGGTCATCAGCTTTCCCATCAAAGTTTCCATCGATATTGTGGTGAGATCATTGCCTTCTATGATAGCTGTTACCTTAGGGTTCTAAATCTTCGGTAGCCCCCTAAGTAACTTGCGGATCTTCTCATGATTTGTATATTGTTTGCCAAGAGATGACAAAGGGTTGATGACGTCAAGGAACCTTGTAAACATTTGTTTGATCGTCTCATTAGGCTTCATCTTGAACGCCTCGTATTCTTGAGTGAGACGACTAATTTTCGACTACTTGACTTGGGTGGTTCCTTCATGCGTCATTTCTAGAAGTTTCTATACTTCGTACGAGGTGGTGCATGTCGAAACCCTGTTAAACTATATTCCTGCCTATTGCACAAAACGAAGCATTAATAGCTCTAGCATATAGGCTCGCTTGTTTTTTTTTCTCGTCGGAATATTTGTCGTTGGGTTTATCGACGAGATCTCTAGTGACAATTATTCTGACGGGCTTTTAGTAACTATTGGTGACAATGGTCCACAGGTCGAAGTCTAGAGACTTGAGATAGAAACTCATCCTTATTTTCTAATATGTGTAGTTTGTTCCATCAAATAGTGGTGGCCTATGAGTGGACTGTCCTTCACCATGATTGAAAAACATAGGTTGTGTGGTTGCCATAGATCGGCTCTAGGATGTTAGTCCTTGTTGAGAGAACAGAGCTCTGATACCAATTGAAGAACAGGTAGGCAACTCTAGAGGGGGTGGATAGAGTTTATAACGAAAATGATAAATTAAAACTTAAACTCTTTTCACCAACAAAATAATCAGAGTAAGATAAATGCAGAAATAAAGTTGTCGGAGACCAAGCACAAACACAGCAAGATTTTTAACCTGGTTTCTCTCGTGGAGGACTAGTCCAGGCCTGAGAACTCTAGCTCAGGATTGAAATCCATTATTTGTGAAATATGGTTACAACCACGTGCCTTTTCACAGAAGAGCACGCCAAACTTCTTTCAATGATCGCGGTGGCGAAACTTAGACTTTTCCAAGCGACTTACAACTTCTTACACTTCAAACTTCTAGCTGAATCGTACCGTGCAACTTGGACGGTTGAGAAGTTTGAATGCTAAGTTGGATGGGAAGGTAAAGCTGTTTAATATATAGGCTATGTAAGAGAAGAAGAAGAGAAGATTGGATGGTTTGAAATGAGAAAATTCACGGCCTATTTATAGGGTTCTGGGTAGGCAGAATTGAGTCAGAATTCTGTGTCCAGAATTCAAATTTTTGGCTGTTGGAAAACTAGTAGTGATCAAATCCTAAAAATCAGCTTTCTATAATTTAGGGGGCAGAGTTCGGCCCGAACTCTATCTCCTATGGACAAAAAGTTCTTAATGGGCTTCTGAATGAATGTGCTGATTTGGATATTGGCTAAATTAACCTATAAGGCTATGTCTAGCCCAAAGTTGCTCAGTATGACCCAACGTACATTATCCTATTCTCAAAAATAGTAAAATATACAGACTCCAGCATACACAAAGTATTAAATCTTCAGGCGGCTGTAGTCTTGAACCGATGAGCTGAGTTGATCGATTTCGAGCTTGATGTGTCAAATTGGACTATGACAAATATTATTTTGTTAATTGTCAAGATTAGGTTGACTGTGATCCGATTTGGGTCAACAGTTATCCCTATGTGTCTATTTTAATCTTTGATCTCTAGATCACATAGTTCCAAGCGGTGTCCGTGGCATCGATTATACGATAAGGTATCCAGAATCGATGAGATCTGTTGTGATTAATTTGTTCGCTTATCTAAGGTCAAATTTGATCATTCTAATATTTTTATTCAAAAATAAGACATCGAGAGCCTTTCAAATCATATCTATTTGTTAGGTTTTTGATTGTTTTTGCTATTTGGACATTTGCTATAACACCATAACTCCGAAAATCCTATGTTCATTGTGTCCAAAAGTTCTAATTCTTCATAAAAACTACTAAACCATTTGTTGTGCAGATTTAATGTTGAAACCCTTTTTTAACTAATTTCTGGTATTTTACAGAATTTTATATTTTTAATTATTTGTTGTTTCGGGACTCAAATAGTAGGCTAATTGTGATATTAATGTTGAGTATTGACACGGGACTATTATTCTTGAGTTTCCACCATTAAAATAATATTATTAGTAATATAAAAAAGTATATTTATAACTAGTTTTTAGAAATTAAATTATTATTTTATATTAGTTACGAACTATTTTGATAATAAAGTTTGGTTAAAAATGAAAATAAAAATAAAAAAACTTAGAAATTTTTCGAGACGTATGTTACAGATGTTACAGACGTGAGGGCTTTGATGAAACTCGAATTGGTCGTGTGTGCACAACAAATTCGAGACGTATTGGACGAGGTACACCGTATCGACCCCTTTGCAAAAATTCTAATTTATTTGTGCTCGTGCGTCACCTTGCGACAAAACTTACGCCACTGGACTCGTATCATTTTTCTAGTCCTGTGAGCCAAGTTTGGTCCGATTTTAAGAAGGTCAACCGAAATGCTATTTTGGCGGTCCTACGATTCGATTCAACGTACGATTTTGGGCACGGCTCGTTGAAATTCAAATCTGGACATACCACTAAGTTCATATCGAAAAACTGGACTTGTAAGTATAGAATTTTTCAACTTTAGAGACTACAGGCTCTGACTCATTTTTTGGTGCAAAGCGGGTCCAACGGCGGACACTATTTTGACCCAAAATTATAGTTTTACATCTGTGTCCAGAATTGGACTTATGGGTAGTCAAACTTAGACATTTTTTATGCAAAATACGTTGGTGATGTTTGTTTCAGCCTCCGGAGACGTTTGCGAGAGTTTGACTTTTGTGGCTCATTGAGTGATTGGATATTGTTGGTTCTACGCGCTACTACCAAGCAAGTATACCTTGCCAACTTTGTGCAGTTATTTACATGCATGTTCTTGTTACTCTTTCTTGTTTATGTCTCATTTTATAGTCTATATTTGTAGTCTTGCCATAATTTATTTTGATGTCTCTTACCCGTTATCATTGACGTCCATTATTAATTATATTTTCACACATGATTTTGATAGCGTTGTTTACTTGAGTGCCTTGACTTGATCACATGTTCCATGTTACTTGACTTGACCCTCGACCGATACTAGGATTGGCTACTTGACCACTCTCGACTCTGGAGTACCACGTAGGGCTACGATAGAGACTCACTATAGTTAGGGAGTACCATACATGACTACTAGCTATAGGACCGAAAGTACTACGCAGGGCTACAGTCATTCAATTCATTTGTAGCCATACTTAGTATTACTTTTCTTATGACATGTCATGTATAGATTCTTCCATATGATCTTCATTCTTGTTCTAGTAGTTGCCTTTCCTATTTTTTCTTGCATGTTATATACTATCATAGTAGGCATGTTTTATGTATCTTGCTAGTCCCCTGAGGATCTGGTGATCTCTTCAGGCATTAGATAAAATTATCAAGGTTTAGTGCATTGTTGGATGATGGTTGCTTCAACAAGACTTCGGGTATATAGTTTTTGTTACAATCATTCTCTTCCTTATTTATATTTTGTCCTATATTTGATTCTCGTTTTTATTATGGCCTAGTCTTTTACAAGCTTAAATTTTCTTCTAGCTTGTTCATGATAAATGTGTTATTGGGGATCCACTCTAATACATTTATCTATTCTAGAATCAGTGTATTACGGTCTGATCAACCTTAGTGCACTTGATTCATCATTTATATCATTATCTTGTGGATTGAGATATATATATATATATTAGTTGATTTGATAGAATGATTTAGAAAACCAATATAGCTTATACGTACTCGAGATGGACTGGAGTCCTCTCGATATGTAGTTGTCATGTATACGATCTCCTAATCCTACATATTTTAGGACTGGGGTGTTACATATTAGAACTAGGTAATGGATAATATCAAGATGTCAAGTGCCAAGCGTAGTATGAGTGAGTCCATGTGTGTATTATTGGTAGGGTATGGTAAGCATAGAGTATCCTATGATAATTTAGATTGGTAACAGAATAGAATGTATATTGATGTATAGGTATATAGGTAAACATATTGGTATAGTCTATAGCTATACATGTTATAGGATAAGGAGTATACATATTTATGCATATATGTGTGTCAAGGATCAATTGTATATATATATATATATATATATATATATATATATATATATATATATATATATATATATGCTGCTATATGCTGACCATTTGGAAGAATCGTAACCAGGCCAGATATGAGGGTTACCAGTACAATGCCGACCAGATAATTTGGTAGGTCACCAGGCAGTGCCGTAAGATCAAGGGCATCTGTTCGCATGGCCGGGCAGGTTTTTGGGTTTCTTTTCGTTACTAACCTCTGGTGTTCGGGTTTTGTTGGTATACTTGTATAGGCGTTGTCATTTTCTGCTTAAGGGTATACTTGTACAGGCTTCGGCATTTTGAGCTTATTGGAATAAAATGGGGGGTTCTTATCAATATATATATATATATATATATATATATATATATATATATATATATAGCAATCCTCACTCATATATATCTAACCCC
>JANAVB010023000.1:2449593-2482093 GCA_029216955.1 Iris pallida | reverse complement strand
TTTTGTTCGTTTTTGGTCATTTTTTGTTGTTTTGTTTGTTTTTTGTCATTTTTGTTCGTTTTTATTCGTTTTTGGTCTTTTTTGTTGTTTTTTGTTGTTTTGTTCATTTTTTGTCATTTTTGTTCGTTTTTGATTTTTTTTCCTTTTTTTGTGGTTTTTGTCCTTTTTTGTCATTTTTGTTCATTTTTTGTCATTTTTGTTCTTTTTTGTTGTTTTTGTTTGTATTTTTTTGTTTATTGTCTATTTTTGTTCATTTTTTGTTGTTTTTGTTCTTTTTTTTTCATTTTTGTTCGTTTTTTTTGTTTTTGTTTGTTTTTGTCCATTTTTGTCGTTTTTGTTCGTTTTTTGTCATTTTTGTTCGTTTTGGTTGTTTTTGTTTGGTTTTTTTCGTTTTTTTTACTTTTTTTTGTCCGTTTTGTTATTTTTGTTCGTTTTTTGTCATATTTGTTCGTTTTTTGTTGTTTTTGTTTATTTTTTGTCATTTTTGTCCTTTTTGTTGTTTTTACCCTTTTTGTCGTTTTTGTTCGTTTTTTGCCTTTTTTTTTTAGTTTTTGGTTGTTTTTTTGTCGTTTGTGTTTATTTTTTGTCATTTTTGTTCGTTTTTTGTTTATTTTTTTGTCGTTTTTGCTCGTTTTGGGCCATTTTTTTCGATTTTTGGTCTTTTTGCACATTCTTGGCCATTTTTTTTGTCGCTTTTGCACTTTTTTAAATCTTTTTTATCAGTTTTGTGTTTGTTTTTTTGTCTTTTTGTTCGTTTTGGTTTTTTTTTTGTCATTTTTGCTCGTTTTGCGCCTTTTTTTCGATTTTTGGTCGTTTTTGCACATTCTTGGCTATTTTTTGTCGCTTTTGCACTTTTTAAATTTTTTTTGTCGATTTTGTGTTTGTTTTGTCTTTTTTGTTCGTTTTTTGTTTATTTTTTGTCGTTTTTTACTCGTTTTGGGCCCTTTTTTTCGATTTTTGGTCGTTTTTGCACATTCTTGGCCATTTTTTGTCGCTTTTGCACTTTTAAATCTTTTTTGTCGATTTTGCACATTTTTTGTCGATTTTGCACTTTTTTATTGGTTTTGCTTTATTTGAACATCTTTTGCCTTTTTGTACGCTTTTTTTAATATCGTTTTTGGTCAATTTTTGACATCTTTTATCGTTTTTGTCGATTTTGCATATTTTTTTGCCATTTCTGCATGTTATTTATCGATTTTTGTCGATCTTGTACGTTTTTGACCATTTTTCTCGTTTTTATCGTCTTTTATCGTTTTCGGTCGACTTTGCACATTTTTTGTCGCTTTTTATGTTTGTTTTTTTGGGTCTTTTTTACTATTTTTTTGTCGTTTATGCTCGTTTTTTCTTTTTGTTTGTTGTTTTTGTCGTTTTTGTTTCCTTTTTTGGTCATTTTTGGATTTTTTGCAAGTTTTTTTAATCTTTTTGTCGTTTTTTTGCTCGTTTTAATTTCCTCTTATTTTTTGTCTTTTTTCGTATTTTTATTTTTTGTCATTTCTGTTCCTTTTTATCGTTTTTTATTTTTTTCTCTTTTTTATCGTTTTTTGTCGTGTTTGGTCGTTTTTGTTCATTTTTTGCCCTTTGTTTTGGTCATTTTCGTCTTTTTTCCTTTCATTTATTGTTGTTTTTTTTAATTTTTTTGTTTTTAGTCATTTTTTAATCATTATTGGTCACTTTTTATGGTTTTCACATTTTTGATTTTTTTTGTCGATTTTCTTTTTTATCGCTTTTTTTATTTTAGTTTTTTCCCTTCTGTTTTGTTCGTTTGACATTTTTTGTATTTTGTATTTTTTATCGTTTTTTCGTTTTTTGTCTTTTTAGCAGAAAATAAACCATTTCCCCCTTATTTATTATTTATTTTAGTTTTTTCTTTTTAAATTTTTAAATAAATTTAGTGATCCACTTTTTTTAATTTTATGTTGTATTTAAAAATATTAAATTAGAAACTTAATTACATTACATGGTAAACCAAACATATGAATGCAATTGACATTACATTACATGGTTTGATTACATGTTTCAACCAAACATAGTAATGTAATTGTAATTCCATTACATTACAAACTCAATTACATTACAAATCCAATTCCATTACGATTACGATTACATTACAATGAACCAAACGCAACCCTAGTTTGACTGTGTTAACCTAGATTTGACCTAGTTTGACTATAAAAGTACGGTATTGACCTAATTTGACCATATAGAAACGTAGTATTGACCTAATTTGACCACCATGATCTAGAATTGATCTAGAAATCACATTTTACTTTAGATATCAATGTTTAACACACCAAAATACCAATTGACATTGATATTTCATATTTATGTCACTTGGACTCCGATTCAGATACTGATTTGTGTTTACAGCTCAGGACCACAGGTAAGTGTATTTCATGATTTCTTTCATTCCCTAATAATTTCTCTATTTTCTTGATTAGATATGTGTTCCTTGTTTATTGACACACTGGATGCACATGATTAGTATTTGCGAATTTTTTCATGTTTATCATGTGCTTATCATGATTACCATGGTTATCTTGTTTATCATGATTATATTTTTTTTGTTGGAACTTGAGTATGCAAATACTAGTCGAACGGGAGAAAATGCCTTAGTATATATGTGATCAAACCTAATAGTCTATGATTATTATAGTTCGTGATAGACCGTGGATAATATAGACTGTGGCTAATAGTTGGATCATGTACAGCCGATAGCATATAGAATGTGGCTAATAGTTGGATCATGTACAGCCGATAGCATATAGAATGTGGCATTTTCAAAACACATAGTAGCAGTTAGTCTATTTCCTCATATGCATTCCCTTATTCATTTCATGCTTACCTTGTTTATTGTCTATTTTTTATTTACTGTTCCATACTTCATGATTACCCAGTTCATAGTATCTTTATATTTTTATTCTTTGTTATATAGTTTGTATCATGTTATGAATAGTTATCATCTTCAGTCCTGACTGGATATTTTTTTTCAGTTGACGAGCTCAAGGGTATGTGTCCTACTCATTACGTTGCTCAAAAAACCCGAAAAGTGGATCCCCCGACAGAGTAGCTTAGTTTTTTTAGATGGATTCTAGTTAGGTAGCATAGTTATGATCGAATTTGTCTCCGAAATATTATACTTGGATTGTATATATATTACTGGAGATTTACTGATTATGGACTTGGGATTGGTTGTGTTTTATCTTAGTTGTTGAAACCTCTTTGAAATCTTTTCATTTATCTTTGCACTCGTGATTGAGTATTCAATTTTTGCATTTGATATCTTATCGTGCTTTAGATATGTGATTGAGTATTGTGTTACTTTATTTATCTTGTCCTCTTTAAGGATTGGAGATATTACCGATTGTTTGAGTTTATATATTGTGTGAGATGCTAGATAGTTATTGATGATCTAGACAATGTTCTACCGTCGATATTGCGGCATAGGCTGGACGTACACACGCACCAATACCTGAACTTGTGGGCACATGTCATAACAGCAATGCAATCTGGTAAGCCATTTGGTTGACTTACTTCAGTATTTCAAAAGGACCAACAAATATTGGACTTAGCTTTTCTGTTTTACTGAATCTGGTGGCTCATCGCATGGGCGTTACCTTAAGAAACACGTAATTGCCTTCCAGGAACTTGAGGGATAGTCGATGGGTGTCTGCGTAACTTTTTTGTCGACTCTGTACAATCTCCAGTCTTTCTTGAAAGAGCATGACCTTCTGCACGGTCTGTTCCACTAGCTCTGGGCCAAGAATCTACTGGTCCCCTACTTCATCCCAGCAAAAGGGTGATCTGTACATTCGTCCATACAAGACTTTGTACGAGCTATTATTGTATACAAATTCGGCTAAAGGTAGGTGGACGTCCCAACTCGACTTCAAGTCAATTGCATAGAGCCGTAACATGTCTTCGAGAATCTGATTCACGTGCTCTGTTTGGCCGTCGGTCTGAGGATGGTAAGCCGAGCTAAAGTTTAACTTAATACCCAGAGCTGGCTGAAGGCTACTCTAGAAGTGCGATAGAAATCGTCCATCCTAATCTAAGATGATGGATACTGAAACTCCGTGCAGCCGCACTATCTCGTCGAGGTATATTTGAGCCAAGCGATCGACGCTCCAAATAACTTTGATGGAAATAAAATGTGCTGGTTTGGTTAGTCGATCGACGATGACACAGACAATCGTTATCCCGTGGCATCTTTGACAAACCAACAATGAAGTCCATGCAGATATGTTCCTACTTCCACTCTGGGATGGTAAGGTTCTACATTTTCTTGCCCGGTCTCTGGTGTTCAGCTTTCACCCGCTGATACGTCATGTATTGTGACACGAAGAGTGCCATTTCTCTCTTCATTTTGTGCCACCATAAGGTCGTACAGAGGTCCTTATACATATTTGTGCTGTCGGGATACAAGGAATACTTCATGTAATATGCCTCAATATTATTTTCTTTCTAAGTTCTGAGTCAACCGGAATGCATAGTTGAACCTTCAATCGCAGCATGCCGATCTCATCTTCCGCAAAATCAGTCATCCTTTCCATTAAAATCAGCTCTCGCATCTTCTTCAAGTACTTATCGTCCTTCTGAGCAGTCTTGTTCTTTTCTCGCAAGCTCGGTTCTAACTGTAGTTGCGCCAATTGCACTCCCCTAAATCAAACTCGGAGGTCGATGTCCATCTCTTCTAGGCCCCGTAGTAGCCATTTGATGATGGATAGCGAGGCAAGATATTTTTGACTCAAAGCGTCTGCCACAACATTTCCTTTGCCCGACATATAGTCAATCATTAAGTCATAGTCCTAGCTTAGTTCTAGCTAATGCCTTTGTCGTAAGTTCAGCTCCTTCTGAGTGAAGAGATACTTGAAGCTTTTGTGATCGAGGAAGATGTTACACACCATGCCATAAAGATAATGTCGCCATAATTTTAACACGAACATAATTTCCACTAACTCCAAGTCATGCGTAGGATAGTTCTTCTCTTACGGCTTCAACTGTCTTGAGGCGAAGAAGATCACCTTGTTTTGTTGTATGAGCACACATTGTAAGCCCTGGCCTGAAGCATCATTGAAGATTTGAAAACCCTCTATCCGATCTGAAAGTGCAAGTACAGGGGCAGAAATGAGCCGCCGCTTCGATTCTTGGAAGGAAGCTTCACAATCGTCCGACCACTCATACGTAACTCCCTTTTGAGTGACGCGAGTCAAGGATGATGCAATATTCGTGAAGTCCTTTACAAATTGTCTGTAGTATCCTGCCAATCTAAGAAAGCTTTGAATCTTAATTGCTGACGTAGGCCACTTTCAATCAACAACGGCTTCGACTTTTCTCGGACTAATACCTTTTGCAGAAATGGTGTATCCAAGGAATGAAATGATGCTCAGCCAGAATTCACAATTGCTCTATTTTGCATACAACTGATTATCTCGAAGAGTCTAGAGTACGATCCGCAGATGCTTTGCATATTGTGTATTGTCCTTCGAGTAGACGAGAATGATGTCGATGAAAACTACTATAAACTTGTCAAAGAAGGGTCAGAATACCCGATTCATTAAATCCATGAAGGCAGCTTGGGCGTTTGTTAGGCCGAATCGTATTACCAGGAACTCATAATGGCCGTATTAAGCGTGAAAGACTGACTTTGACACATCGTCTGGCTTAATTTTAAGTTAATGGTAACCCGAGCGAAGATCAATCTTCGAAACACCGAGGTGGCTTGTATTTGATTGACTAAGTCATCGATGTCGGCCAGTGCATGTTTGTTTCGAATGGTGGCCTTGTTCAGTTCTCGGTAGTTAGCTCACAGACGCATTGACCTCTCTTTCTTTTTTACAAACAATATAGGCGCTCCCCATGGTGAAACACTAGGCCGAATGAATCCTTTGTCGAGCAATTCTTGCAACTGAATTTTTAGTTCCTTCAGTTCTGTAGAGGCATTTTGTATGGGGCCTTAGAAATTAGTCGAGTGTCGGGAGGTATCGATGGTGAATTCAATTTCTCGATAGGGTGGCATACCGGGTAACTTTTCCAAAAATATGTCTAAGAATTTTGCCACAACGTAGGTTTGACCTGGATTTGCACCACCCTGTTTTATGTCTCAAACGGACGCCAAGTATCCTTGACAATCGAAAAATAGCATCCTTCGAGAAAAAATTGATGAGATCACCATACACGACGTCTACGTTTTACCATACGAGTAGCAGAACTCGGTCTCTCCAGGCAGACAGAAGGTGACCTTCTTTCCTGTGCAGTCGATGATGGCATTGCAAGTGCCAAACAAATCTATTCCTAGTATGATATCGTAATCCTTAATATCTAGAACTATCACATCAAGATACACTTTCTTACATTCGATACAAATGATTCTGACACTGTAGCCTGAGTTTGCAAGTACTTGCGTGCCCGATGACATGTTAACACTAAGGTTAAAGTCTAGCGGACTTATAAGAAATTTGTGTTCATCGGCAAAATCTGCCAAAAAAACTATGTGTGGTGCCAGAATCAAAGAGTATATGTGTAGGCTTATTATTGAAAAGCAGTATACCTACCATAACTGTATCTGAGGCAAATGTCTCATCTCAATTCATGGCATAGACACGGCCCTAGGAATTAGGGCGATGATATTAGCCATTCTACAATACAGGTTGCGAAGGTCTGGGCGCCTGGCTACGATTCTTTAGACGGTGTTGTTGATGTTGTTGTGGCAGGGCATAATGATTCTGTCTTCGAGCCATGCAGTCTCAAAGTTGGTGACCCCTTTTTCCATAAAAAAATAAATCCCGTCGAAGACATAGTAGTTGGTGGCATGGTGTCCGAGGTGGTTGCACTTGGTGCAATGAGATAATGGGTTCTACCCTTTATAGCCATCATTATTTGAATACTTTAGAGCGTTGTTGTTGTCTCCCACATAGATAGGACATTTGTGATTAGAATGGTGCACAATGTCGACAGCGACAAGCGGGTATTGGCTCTGAAGATGGAGAACGTGATTCAGAGCATCGGCCGTGGTCTTGTATTCTGTCACCATTATGTGGGCAGAGATATAGGGCCATAGACCCACTTCGAACCACCGTATGTGACACTCCTTTGTATGCGAAAATATACCAGGGAATTTGGATAATTTATTAAACTCTGTCGTATACTATTACACTATCCTATTCCTTTTCCTCAACTACATGAATTCATTTTCCTTCTCTTGATGAACGTCTGAGGGAAGTTACTCAATTTCGAACGCTTTATGGAATGTGGCCTAAAAGATTGGCGCTGAGTTGTTATCGCATCGGATCGCTCACTTGTGTACGCCCTATTAGTCATGTGCGTTTAAATGGAGTTGAAGTTGTGTAACACACCCAACTTTCTAAGGAGTGACCATCTTCGTTTGGGCATGATACCGCATGAGCCTAGGTTGCGATCATGCAAGGCATGTTTCTAAAATGGTCGATTGAAGCTAGGCCATAAAGTTGCATAGAGTGTCCCCATTGTAGTGGAAAGTAAATGAAGACAAGTTGAAACAAATTCAAGCTAATTATTGATATGAAAAAAGTATTACAAGCGGCGCTAGGCCAAGATTACAAATTGCTCAAGCTCTCTCTCTATCAAAACATAAAAGGTGTGTCAAGCGGCTTATAATATGGAATGATACATGGCAATATTCTAATACATTATGTCATGTATATGGTACTTCAGCTCCTTTGCAATGCTCCAAGGCTCCAGGGTTAGCTCCGCACCTTAGTACATTCGAGGGAATACTCCACACCGGACGAGGTTCTCCCGTACCCTGCAAGCAGTCTATGTGGTTATCAGTATATTACATGCACTGGTGGGGAGGCTAGTTCTCCCACTTTCTATCATTACCAAACATGTTCATTTAGTTTTTTGCACCATCTATTAGCTGATTGTCTTTCTAATCTTGCCTTAGGATCAGTTTTACGGCATATAAGGTAAAATATACCTCGTGTTATCGATATCAAGTGTCGCATAGGGATAACATGTGCAAATTACCATACGATCTTCTATGTCCAAGGTAAACCAAGTTAGCTAGCATTTTATACATAATGACTTGATGGATTTGTATAAGAAAATATGAGTGACATTAGGCGTGTTTCTGCCTTAAGTGAACAAAGTACTCAAGTTTTGTCAAGATGTGTTATTCTCAAGATTTGTTCAGATATGTTTCATTCAGTTACTCAGTTGTTCAGCTTACTCAGATTACTTGTTTCAATGCAAGGTCTCCCCCGCAGATTGTCGCAAAAGAGCCAACTTAATCTATATGCACTAGTCGCTGGCATCATAAGCCATTTGGACTATAAGTACATGATATTCGTAGTGATGTTACCCACCAAGCGTAATGGCCGGGATACCCTAATAGGCTACCAATATCGACATTATATCGTTTGTGTGGCTAGACCCGCATCCAAGTCACCCGTAAGCCATTAATTCCTTCTAGGCTGGCACGATCCCTAGTTTTCCAGCTTCTGATCTCTGAGGAATCCTTCCTCCATATAACTCATGCAAGAGTTGTCTGCGACATTTCATATTCACTTTTCATTTTTAACTTAACGGGCTCTTTAACCCATAACTGATTATCGACTATGTTGGCGGCGGCATCCGTGCAGCACAGGTAGCGAGCCCTATTGCATGTCTCTGACATACTGTCGCTAACCATACTTTTTTTTTTCTTTCCTTTCTTTCTTTCTTTCTTTCTTTCTTTCTTTTTTTTCTTTCTTCCATTCATACATTCACTTATTCATTAGTTCATTTATTCATTCTTTTGTTATCATTAAGCAGCTTCCGGTACAGGAACTGCCTTGGCAACCCAACTATCCTGAAGCTTTTCCATATTTGCATTATTGGGCTCGGAATGACTATTTGATAGTCTTCTTGCCTCAATTCAGTGGACCATTAATTGTTTTGGTCCTCACGTTGTGGTATGATCTAAGTGACAAGTAATTCATACATAATTGAATGCACAGAAAAATCTACTTGAAACGTAAGATGTGCCTTGGCACGAGCATGGAGTGCAGTACGAGGATTTAAGTAAAATTTTAAGTTCATTTCCATGTTCTACACAAGCGATACAAGATGGGATTATTTCCTTAGTCGGATGCATTAAGTTCTTTTATTAGCATGCAGGTGGTTATCGCCTAGCGATCTAGCATTACCGTCCATGTTATTATGTGTCCAGGCTAAGCAAAGACATGTTTATTGGAGCACCCACCTTAGAGATGATTGCATCGGCCGGACGAGACTCCGAGCGTGCCTTTGAAAGTCTAAGTCAGAATTCTTTTGAAGGGCCAAGTCCATTGCCTTTGCCTCGAATGAGTCGTTTTGCCGAGCAAGGCAGAATTTGAGTCATTGCACTTGTGCTGTTTGAATCGACATTCTGCTTGTACGGAGCGGTTCATTACATTATGTGTAGACGACTTGCTTGGATTTTCAATGCGAAGGAGCTCGAAGTGGTCTTCCAGCTCTTCCAATGTAATGCCCCAGTCCAAAATTACATAGGACCAGGTATATGAATATATGCCAGCAACATGTCCCCAATGGGTCAAACCTCATAACACGCCCATTATGGAAATGCTTAAGCTCTAAATCATGATAATCAACCCAGAAACATAACATAGCCCACAGGTATATATAACTAGTCACATCCACATAGAATAATAGTCAAAGAAGTAATCAAGTCCAATGTGATAAATGTAGCAAATGTCCAACCATAAAGAAAATATAACTTTACGGGAAAAAAGACATCCCAAAACCACAACAAAGAGAAATAAAGTGATAGTCAGCTATAAGTATGCTGAAATAAAAAGAAATAGAGTAGCAAGTCTAAATAAAGTAATGACATGATCACGAAAAATCCTCAGGCACTATCTCGTCATCCTGTGCCGGTACGTCTCGAACCATAAATATCAGGGTAGTTATAACCCCTCAACCCAAATTTTTCCAAAATTTTTATTTTCCTAACTATTTATTTTATTTAAATATCATGATTAGAAAAATATACATTCTCTTAAAACATTTAAAAGATTATTCTTGCTATTATTATTTTTTGTATTTTAAAATAAACTAGTTAAAATTTATTGTTTGAAATTATTATTTAATTTTTATAAAAATATATATTCTCGAATTTTTGGAATTTTAAAATATGTTGTTCAATATTTGGTTTCTAAAATATTTTTAAAAGTTATAAATATTATTGAATAATAAAAAGGAGTTCGCCATTTATTTTAAATAAGATTTTGATTAATAAAAATATATTTAAAATTATTTTGAGAGAAATTAATACTACGATTTGGAATTGTATAAATTAAGTTATTTTGATAACATTAGGTATTATTTTAAAACTATTAGGCTGCTCGCTTATTTGACTTGGATTTAAATTCGCATGATTCAAATAATTTTCATAATATTTAATGATGATTTAAATTAATGATATTATCTACTAGTAAATTTTGATTAGATTATTTTAATTTAAAAGTTTATTTGATTTGGAATAAATGGAAGACGTTTATCTATAAGGGTTATACTCCTTATTGGATTAGGGGTTCAACTCCTATATAAGTAGGCCCTCTCTCCTAAAAATTCTTTCACCTCCCACAAACATCTATCAACCATCAAACACACCAATGGTGACGTGCATCGTGTCCCGAATTCTTATTCCATTAATTACATATACATTTTTCTCCCTAGTGTCCGACAATTTCGGATACATCAAAAAAATCCTCGTCTTCCACCCTGTCATCGACACATCCCGACAACCATCTTTGTCATCATCAGCATCATCGCCACTACCACCAGCGCCCTTTTTCGACACCATGCCACTCCGGCAGCTACCACCAACACCAACTTCACTGACTGACCCATGTCCCTCATCTCTTCACCAACAGTCATCACCACCATCTCTTTCCCTCTTTCCCGACCCAGGCCCCTTCGGCCACACCACCACCGCCTAGGATAGCCCAAGTCACCACCAAAAACCATCGCCACACCCAAAAATAAATAAAGCAAAACCCTAATCTCTATCATTCTACCGTGAATCCAATGCCGAGTGCCGACCTTTCCAAACATAGCCGCTCTTCCCGCGTTTGGCAAGCCACACCGAGACCGACAAATAATCATCGCACCGGCAGAGCTAGGGCACCACCACATCTTCGACCCCAGTGGTGGCCTCCAGTACGTCGATAAAGTGTCACACCTCTCTCCTGGAAACCATCGCCGCTCGACCCCGAACCTCCACGAACTCACCTCCACTAAGAACGTCGGCGCTTCACCATCCCAGTCCGGCTCCACAGTCGGGAGCCATCAGTGGTACGCCAATAATGGCCGATCTGCTCCTCGGCATCGCGTACCTCCGTGCCAGGGCGACACCGATTTTCTTTTTTGTTGTGCGCCACCGCCAGGATCCCCGGGCTCTGTCATCTCCTCTTATGTGACGAGAACTGAGGCCACCGCTGAACGAGCCTCCTCCGTCTTCAAAGCCGACGACAACACCGTCGGTGAGCACTCACTCCCATCCTCTGCTCCCTCCTTCTTCAACTAAGAAGAATTAATTCACGCATACTTAACATTCTCTCTATCTTCAATTAATGTTGTACCCCTCTCTCTTCCTTTTCAACAAGCAGCGAGCCCAAAGAAAAGAGAGTAGTTTTAGTATAGTTATTATATAGTCAGTATACATGTACAAACAGGCACTACTAAAATTTGCTTAATTGGCGATGTAAATTTAGCGATGTTAGCAAAACGTCGCTAAATTGTGTACATTAGCGACGTATAAATTAAACGTCGGTAACCGTCGCTACTAGCAACGCAAATAGTGACGTGACAATGACGTATATTAGTAACGTGATCTAGTCGTCGTGAAACGTCGCTACAACGTCGCTAATAGCGACTAACTTAGCGACGGTAATGATAGCGTCGCTAAATTCTAATTATATCCCCCCCACCGATTCATTTTCCTTCATTTTATTCTCTCACTCTCTCTCCTCCCCCTCCGGCGCTCTCACTCTCTCCGGCGACTCTCCTCCCTCTCCAATACGTGACTCTCCCCCTCCCTCTCTCTCTCTGGCTATTTTGGTTGTTGGTGGTTGGGGGGTACGGGTGGCTCGAGGGGAGTTACAGGAGGGGATGCGGGTGGTTGGGGGGTGAGTGGGGGGTGGCTGGGAGGGTGGGGCAGGGGGAACGAGGGCGGCTGGGGGAGGGAAGCTAGGGCTAGGGTTCGGGTTAGGGTCCATTTCCTTCCATTTTACTCTCTCACTCTCTCTTATTCTCTCTCCTCCGGCGCTCTCACTATCTCTGGCGCTCTCACTCTCTCCGGCGACTCTCACTCTCTCCGGCGACTCTCCTCCCTCTCCGGTACGTGGTACTCTTCCCCTCCCTCTGTCTCTCTCTCTCCGGCTGTTTTGGTTGTTGGTGGTTGGGGGGTGTGCGTGGCTCGGAGGGAGGGGTAGGGGGATGCGGGTGGTTCGGGGGTGAGTGGGGGGTGGCTGGGGGGATGGGGCAGGGGGGACGAGGGCGACTGGGGGAGGGGATCTAGGGGTAGGGTTCGGATTAGGGGTGGGTATGTGTGGGCGGCTGGGGGAGGGGAGCAGGGGGGAGTGGAGGGTTAGGGTTCAGGTTAGGGGTGGTGTAGGGGGGCTTGGTTAGGGGCACTGATAGTGCCGAAAATATCTGATAATTTAGTAATAATTTTTTGTTTTCCGACACAAAAAAATGTGATACTCCGATTTGAACGAACCGATAGTGTCGATATTTGTAACAAGTAGTTTTGTTGGTTGGTTAATTGGTAACATGGTGATCGGGACATATAGTCCCTGCAGCCATTCGACTGGCGAGACAGAAACTATGGTACGACATGGTGATCAGGACATAGTCCCTACAGCCATTCGACTGGCGAGGCAGAAACTATGTAGCCGTAGATAAAGTTGACTGTCCTCCACCCTCATCCCTCGGCAATGATGATATAAGAACCTATCACTATATCTTATACAGTAATAGATGATGTCTTAGTATTACATTATGTGAGTTCATCTTGATTCTGTTATATTCTTCAGATACTAGATACGATAAGAACATATACTACACCATTTGTACAGAACATAATGATCCACACTAATGTATGCTAAAATGAATCTTGGGTTGTGTTCTGAGCCATCCGTTCTCACATTTACATAGATATGAATTAGTACTGTGAGAGCGCCGGAGAGAGTGAGAGCACCGGAGGGGAGAGGAGAGAGAGTGAGAGAGTAAAATGGAGGAAATGAATTGGTGGAAGAATATAATTAGAATTAAGCGACGTTCATACTAACGTCGCTAAATTAGTCGCTATTAGCGACGTCATAGCGACGTTTCGCGACGACTAGCTAATGTAACTATGTAGCCGTAGATGAAGTTGACTGTCCTCCGACCCTCATTCCTCGGCAATGATGATACGACAACCTATCACTATATCTTATATAGTAGTAGATGATATTTTAGTATTACATTATGTGATTTCATCTTGATTATGTTACATTCTTCGGATACTAGATACTAGATTCGATAAGAACGTATACTACACTATATGTACAGAACATAGATGATTCACACTAATGTATGCTAGAATGAATTTTGGGTTATGTTCTGAGCCATCCGTTCTCACACTTGGCAAAAAATAAAAATTTTGTACTTTATCTGCTTTCGAAAATGTACTCAAATTACATGATGGTTCCTTTAGTTAGCTTGCTTATGTTACAATTATATTATTTGTGAATATCGATCTTACCAGATGGCACCCATGACTCGAGGAGCGGCACGTCGTTTGAGGGAAACAGTGAATGATGAGGTGGCTCCTCCTACTGTTAAGGAGGAAGTGGCACCGGTAGCTAGTGAGACCGGGAGTTCTATTCATCCAGCACTGGTAGCTAGTAAAACCAGGAGTTCTATTCATGCAGCACTTGCAAGGGACTACATCTCTCCTGTCGTCGTCGATCCCACTTATTCGAGGTGGTTGCATGATCGTATCACTGAGCGTTTGTGTGAGCTGCGTGGTTCTCATTAGCTATTAGTACTTATTTGTATTGGACTATTTGTATTGGGTTGTTTTTGTATTAGACTATTTGTATTGGACTACATATATGAATTAGTACTGTATCAATCTCTGGATTGTATTGGACTACGACATGGTGATCAGGACATAGTCCCTGCAGCCATTCGACTGGTCAGGCAGAAACTATGGTATGACATGGTGATCAGGACATAGTCCCTGCAACCACTCGACAACCAACCGGAGAGGATACTCTGAGAGATCCATCTGAGTAGGACGTATACTCTGAGAGATCACCTTTACAAGAATGATATCAGTAGTGGGATTGAGTGTTGGAGGCGATATTATCAGAGTATACGTCCTACTCAGATGGGTCTCTCACCGTTACTTTTTTTTCTGACAGCATGGTGGATGTGCTCCGTCAACAGGTTCTTGCTCTGAGCCAAAACTTTGCCCCGAAGCTCAAGTGGACATCCTTTGTGTAGAGCTCGAGCAAGAGGTTCCTGATAGCATGGTGGTCTCCTTTGTCAAAGGATTCTTGCTCGTCCCACAATTTGTTGTGGGACGAGCAAGAATCCTTTGACAAAGGAGACCACCATGCTGTTAGGAACCTCTCGTTCGAGCTCTACACGAAGGATGTCCACTTGAGCTCCGGAGCAAATTTTTGGCTCAGAACAAGAATCTGTTGACGGAACACATCCACCATACTGTCAGAAAAAAATAGTAACGGTAAGAGACCCATCTGAGTAGGACGTATATATGATAATATCTCCTCCATTACTCAATCTCACTACTGATATCATTCTTATAAAGGTCAAAGTATACGTCCTACTCAGATGGATCTCTCAGAGTATCCTCTCCGGTTGGTTGTCGAGTGCTACTTAGTTAAAGTTCAAGTGCTACTTAGTTGTGTCTCTCTCTCTATCTATCTCGCTATCAACACTATAGTGTTGTTCCCTCTCGTAATACGGAATGGTCCGATACCGATACTCTGAGTATCAGACTATTCCTATGGGTATCGGCATCGCAATCATAATACTGACACTCGAGTATTGTATTGATACTCAAGTATCACATCTGATAGTTCTCTCATTTATTTGTCAATTACCGTATTTCAGTTCTAGTTAGTTTTATGTGATTCTCTAATAGTTCTCTCATTTATTCTGTATTTTGGCTCCAGCTCCAACTCCATTTGTATTAATCTAAGGTACGACATGGTGATCAAGACATAGTACCTGCAGCCATTCGACTGGCGAGGCAGAAACTATGTAGTCGTAGATAAAGTTGACTGTCCTTCGACCCTCATCCCTCGGCAATGATGATACGACAACCTATCACTATATCTTATATAGTTGTAAAACCCCTAAATTTTTACTATTTTTTAAATAAATTTGATACTAATTTTTTTATTTTTTTATATTGTACATCGCGTAGTTGCATTGTACGTCGCGCGCAAAATTTTATTTTTCGTAATTGCTCGACTAGTACGACTATGTGCGAGCGTACATATTTTTGAAAAATATTTTTTTTATTTTTATAGTTTCAAAATAATATAGATAATAATTATTTTTAGCTATCGTGCCTAAAATTTCAAGTTTATGATTTTAATTATGAAAAGCCTTTCATTTATACAGATGTAATGATAAATAATTTTTCTATAAAATGGTATATTAGAAAAGTATATTTATGTAAATATTATTTGGACATACATATATATTTCGTAATTATTTATTAGTTTATTTTTAAATAATAATATAATTTTTGAAATTATTATTATTAGTATTTTGGAAAATATATTTTAAAATTATTGTGGCGATTTAAATCTTGATTTAATTTTATGGATTTATTTAAATAGTTAAATTAATATATATATTTAAAATTTGATTGATTTTAAACTAAGGATGGAATTTAATTAGATTTAAATTGATTTAGATTTGGATTGAAATTAATTGAATTTGATTTAAAATAAATAGAGGAATTATCTAAAGGGATTTGCAACTATCATAATCCTTATCTAAATAGTAGCTTCCACCTCCTATATAACGAGAGGCTCATTATTCTCTGTTCCATTAATTTTCTCCACCTATAAATGTGTTTGTGCATCGTGTCCATGTACATCAAGCCATATCCATTCACTTCTTCTATTTTTCATCCAAATTGATTAATGTTCTCATTAAAGAAATTCTCTTTTTCCTTCCATCTATTTTCTCTTATCACAAATTCTTACTATTCTTTTACCGATCAACCAAGTCCGTCTATCCTAGTAGTCCTTAAATTTTGAGTACGAAAATTTTCAAAGGTGGGTAGATTTGTAACTCATCTTCCCAAAATTATTATTTTTTAAATTATATCTATATATTTTAATTTCGTGTTTAAAAGTAATTTTCATAAAAATTTTGTAAAAGATATTTTGTGATTACTTCTGTTACCAAAAACTAGTTTTAAAAAAATAGTTTGAAATAATATTTCTACAAAAAATGTTCTCGAATTTTTATTTGAAATGTAAAATATGTTTTTATTATTTTTGGTCTTCTAAAAATTGGTTTTTTTAAAAAAAAATGAGCGATAAAAGGTTTTTTTGTCTATTTATTTTTAAATAGCGATTTGGATTTATAAAAGTAAGTTTTATAATATTTAATGACATCGAGTATTATTTTGATATGTTAATCAGTTATTTGATTATATTTGAATTTATTTAAATTATCTTGATAGTTATCAACTATACTTTAAATTATGTTGATAATTTAAATATTGTTTAAAATACTTACGATGACTAATTGGAGCATTACGATTTGTCTAATCTAGATTTGAAATGTTATTTTATTAAATAATTTATTTATTATTTGATTTAAATTATTTTGATAAATATTAGATATTATTTTAAAGTCATTATGTTGAGTTTGATTTGGATTTGGATTCATATGATTTGAATTATTTGATAATATAGAATAATACTTAAAGTTATTATGGTGATCATTTAAAGGATTGCAATCAAATTGATTTGTTTTTTTAAATAATTTATTTGATTTAAATTTATGGGAAGATTTATCCATTAGAAATTCTTATCCTATTGGAATCATATCTAGCAGTAATTAGATCGATATTTATTTAAATCAAATCCTATCTAATTTAGGAGATAAATCTAAAATAAATACCTATATAAACCCAATACATCTCCCTTCTATCAGCCATAATTCGAAATTATTTTTAGTCCAATAGAAACTCTAAAATTCGTCATTAGAATTCAGCCCCGCTTTTTAGCAGCAAGAGCAACTTGGAACGACAATATCTCCTAGCTCCGAACTCCGTTTCGCCTCCAGTTTTTTTAAAAGAAGCGTATCGAGGTAAGGTTTCCAAAAACATATTTTAATAGATAAAATTCTTTCTGTAGATTTCTACAAAACTTTTTGAGTATCTAGTATCCTAAAAATAAACGCGCTTCAGTATTTTTGCGATTTCGGAAGATTCCGGAAACGAAAATGTGATCCGTTTAGTTTTTCGGAAAGCTAATACGAAAACCTATACCATATCCTAACTTCAGAATTTATTAAATAAATTCAATAGGTGCAATATTAATTTTAATTAGATAATAGACGATTTTCAGCATCTGAAGTTGTTCCTACACCTTCCTCTTTGTGCGCTGTTGTTGATTCATCGCCAGGACATCATCTTACCTCACTCGGACATCAGGCAAGACACCTTGCCTTTACAGTTTAATTTTTTGCTCAATATCATGCATGCTTTATTTCTTATAAGTTGTTCTTTCAAAATCCTATGTAGTTGCAAATTTTTATATTTTAGTTTTCTTTATGTAGTTAGCCTAGAGTTAAGGGACCACCTTTGTTTGTGCCGCATTTATGGGCTGACACCCGTGTGCCACGATGTCACGTGTCTCATATAGATTCAGACTTGCGTACCGACCGTACATCGATGCATACAGGACGAGCGTTAGGATATAACTGCTAATATAGTTGTCTAGAAGACTTAGCAGTTATTAGAAATATCGTGGTGTGGATTCAGCACGAGTAGTGCATGGGGAGGGTAAAGACAGTTATTAGGCGCAGGGGCTTTCACACATTTACTTTTCTCTAGCTGCCATTTGTGACTCAGCCAAGAGCTAGTGCGCTGTGCACTTATTTTATTTTCTTCTAGATGCCACTAGTGCCTCGGTTAAAACACAAATGTGCCGTGCATTTGCTTTCCTCTAGCTGCCGTTAGTGACTCACCCAAGAGCTAGTGGCTGTGCATTTATTTTTCTCTAGATGCCCCTTAACTCTCACTCGAGTGCTAATGGGTCGTGCATTTACTTTTCTCTGGACGCCACTAGTGCCTTGGTTGAAACGCTAATACGCCGTATTTCTAGTCTCGGGAGCCCTTGTGTGGAACGTTGTCTTCAAAATGCATTTTCACATAGAATGGTTAAGGACCTTTATTTGTTTAGTCATATATACTTTTCTGTTGAGCTTTTATTATTTAGTTATTGGCATGATATTATGTGTCTTGTTACGTCCCTCTGAGGACCTGGTTATCTCGTCAGGTGTGTGCTCTTGTCTTTCGCAGGTGCTCTAGTTCTAGCCGTGACTATCTTCATTTCTTCGAGGATGATTGCGCTTGGATCGTCTTCGTTTCGCTCGCCAAACTCATTTCATTTCCATGTATTTCTTTCCTTACTTGTTGGTAGTGGATATGTCTTCGCCCAACATATTGTATCAAGACAATTCATAATCATTATTTGAAATCTTTTATTCTTTTATTTTGTGTGGATGAGATTAGTCATGGTTTCTACTGCATATTACAGTTTATGTATACATACAAGGCCATGTACTTCGTATGTATACAACTGGCATGTCTACGTTCCTAGTCCTACGTATTTTGGGACTGGGGCGTTACATATTTTTGTGGTGGCCCATACAGGTTTAGATAAATTGTGTGGTTACTTTACCGTACCAAGCAAGCCTGCGTATAGGATTAGAAGTCTAGGATCTCATCCACATACTTGACCTCTTTCCTCGATCCCATATTTGAATTACCGTTCGACTCATCAATTGCATCTTACTTGATTCCTCCTATCATTATTCTTATCTTCCATTCGTGTTTGCTAGAGATTGACCATACTAGTTAGATATCCCAAACACTATTAGTTTAATTCTTTTAAGTTGGATAGAATGCTTTATGACCTAGTAATCCCTTTGTCCTTGTGACCTATATTAGTAAGTTCACTTAGATTCTAGAATTTAGAGGACCCTAACCCATCTAGTCAACCAAGGACTTGGACAAGAAGACTATAGGACGACTGTATAAAGACTATCACAGGACATGACTTAGATCCTTTAGAAGTTCCACTATACTCCCTCTCAATTTTAAACTCTCGTGCCTATATTTTTTACTATCTAGACTAATGATACTAATATAGCCCAGTTTTTACAAGATAAATTCTTTATCAAGCTTGTTCATGACATATGTTATTGGAGGCCTCCGCTAACGTATTGTCTACTCAGAACCGGTGCATGATGGTCTGATCAACCTAGTGCACTTTGGTTCTCTTACATCTATCGTTCTACGTGGATGGGGACATAGCTAAACTTTCCCTCTAGAGTCCCATCCGTGACTGCCTTGGCAACTCCTTTTGAATTATTCGGTCGCCTTTGAACCACGTATTCGTATTCGATAACGCCTCCTTCGAACTTTATTTTGCTTTTGCCTTCACCTATTTTAGAAGGACGAAGGCGTTACACTAGAACTTCTTCTAGCCATCCTATCGACTATGACCGTTCTCACTCGATGTTGCTATATCTTCATCCTAAACTACTCGTCCTTTTTTTTGGCCCTATATTTACTATCATGACCTTCTAATCGCTTAATTTAGGAGTAAAATTAAATTCGTTCTCTTAAATCGTGCCCTCAACCTACTCTCAAAATATATCTTTTTAGGTCTTCCATTTATCCTCTTGATACCATATTACTCCTTGCATGTTATCATGACTAACTTTAACCCTTAACTTTTTAATTGTTCTTAAAACTCATGACCCTCATTCACTACCCACGACCATACCCGTATTATTTTTCTAAGATCTAGATCAGAACTTCTTACGACATAATTTTGTTGAGCCTTATAATTGATTGTTCCCCACCGATACCCCCTTGTGTCTTTTCACCCTCCTACTAATTCTTAATTTCGAGGACGAAATTCTTTTAAGTTGGGTAGGATGTAAAACCCCTAAATTTTGACTATTTTTTTTAAATAAATTTGATACTGATTTTTTTTATTTTTGTATATTGTACATCGCGTAGTTGCATTGTACGTCGCGCGCAAAATTTTATTTTTTGTAATTGCTCGACTAGTACGACTATGTGCGAGCGTACATATTTTTGAAAAATATTTTTTTCTATTTTTATAGTTTCGAAATAATATAGATAATAATTATTTTTAGCTGTCGTGCCTAAATTTTCAAGTTTATGATTTTAATTATGAAAATCCTTTCATTTATACAGATATAATGATAAATAATTTTTCTATAAAATAGTATATTAGAAAAGTATATTTATGTAAATATTATTTGGACATACATATATATTTCATAATTATTTATTAGTTTATTTTTAAATAATAATATAATTTTCAAAATTATTATTATTAGTATTTTGGAAAATATATTTAAAAATTATCGTGGCGATTTAAATCTTGATTTGATTTTATGGATTTATTTAAATAGTTAAATTAATATATATATTTAAATTTGATTGTTTTTAAACTAAAGGATGGAATTTAATTAGATTTAAATTGATTTAGATTTGGATTGAAAATAATTGAATTTGATTTAAAATAAATAGAGGAATTATCTAAAGGGATTTGCAACTATCATAATCCTTATCTAAATAGTAGCTTCCACCTCCTATATAACGAGAGGCTCATTATTCTTTGTTCCATTAATTTTCTCCACTTACAAATGTGTTTGTGCATCGTGTCCGTGCACATCAAGCCATATCCATTCACTTCTTCTATTTTTCATCCAAATTGATTAATGTTCTCATTAAAGAAATTCTCCTTTCCTTTCCATCTATTTTCTCTTATCACAAATTCTTACTATCCTTCTACCGATCAACTAAGTCCGTCTATCCTAATAGTCCTTAAATTTCGATTACGAAAATTTTTAAAGGTGGGTAGATTTGTAACTCATCTTCCCGAAATTATTATTTTTTAAATTATATCTATATATTTTAATTTCGTGTTTAAAAGTAATTTTCGTAGAAATTTTGTAAAAGATATTTTGTGATTACTTTTGTTACCAAAAACTAGTTTTAAAAAATTAGTTTGAAATAATGTTTCTACAAAAAATGTTCTCGAATTTTTTATTTGAAATATAAAATATGTTTTTATTATTTTTGGTCTTCTAAAAATTGGTTTTTTAAAAAAAATGAGCGATAAAGGGTTTTTTGTCGATTTATTTTTAAATAACGATTTGGATTTATAAAAGTAAGTTTTATAATATTTAATGACATCAAGTATTATTTTGATATGTTAATCAGTTATTTGATTATATTTGAATTTATTTAAATTATCTTGATGGTTATCAACTATACTTTAAATTATGTTGATAATTTAAATATTGTTTAAAATACTTACGATGACTAATTGGAGCATTACGATTTGTCTAATCTAGATTTGAAATGTTATTTGATTAAATAATTTATTTATTATTTGATTTAAATTATTTTGATAAATATTAGATATTATTTTAAAGTTATTATGTTGAGTTTGATTTGGATTTGGATTCATATGATTTAAATTATTTGATAATATAGAATAATACTTAAAGTTATTATGGTGATCATTTAAAGGATTGCAATCAAATTGATTTATTTTTTTAAATAATTTATTTGATTTAAATTTATGGGAAGATTTAGCCATTAGAAATTCTTATCCTATTGGAATCATATCTAGCATTAATTAGATCATTTTTTATTTAAATCAAATCCTATCTAATTTAGGAGATAAATCTAAAATAAATACCTATATAAACCCAATACATCTCCCTTCTATCAGCTATAATTCAAAATTATTTTTAGTCTAATAGAAACTCTAAAATTCGTCATTAGAATTCAGCCCCGCTTTTTAGTAGCAAGAGCAACTTGGAACGACAATATCTTCTGGCTCCGAACTCTGTTTCGCCTCCAGTTTTTTAAAAAAAGCGTATCGAGGTAAGGTTTCCAAAAATATATTTTAATAGACAAAATTCTTTCTGTAGATTTCTACAAAACTGTTTGAGTATCTAGTGTCCTAAAAATAAACGTGTTTCAGTATTTTTGCGATTTCGGGAGATTCCGAAAATGAAAATGTGATCCGTTTAGTTTTTCGGAAAGCTAATACGAAAACCTATACCATATCCTAACTTCAGAATTTATTAAATAAATGTAATAGGTGCAGTATTAATTTTAATTAGATAATAGACTATTTTCAGCATCTGAAGTTGTTCCTGCACCTTCCTCTTTGTGCGCCGTTGTTGATTCGTCGCCAGGACATCATCTTACCTCACTCGGATATCAGGCAAGATACCTTGCCTTTACAGTTTAATTTTTTGCTCAATATTATGCATGTTTTATTTCTTATAATTTGTTCTTTCCTTAAACGGATTTTAAACACATATTATGCATAATGTAACATTTGGATATATTTTAAAATAGCTTAATATTTTCTTAAATATACTATTGGGCTTTAAAACCCTAAAAGGATTTTAAATTCAATCTTATTAGTTTTGGGATTTTATTTGGTTAAATACTTTCTAAAATTATTGTTAAAGATTTTCATAGTATTATAAAATAAATATTTTCTTAGAAAGGGTTAATACCTATTATGTTAGAAATATTTTCTAAGCATATGCATAGTTCTAATTAAATAATTACCTTTCCTCTATGTTAGAAGTCTCCCTTAGATTAAATTATCCTTGATTGTAGCTAATCATATTCTTACTTCTTTTGCCAACTTTGGACTCATTCACATCGACCCTAGCTAAGTGGACTATTATAAACGCAATGGTATTATTGGTTTCACTAGCAATGGACCCTAGGCGAGTACATTTTCTGATAGTTTTCATATTTGATAACTTCTATGATTCATGTATTTAGTATTGTCTTACATTGATCTTCTGTTGATTCTCAACACGATGGTTACACGATGTAGTATCTATGGATTTCTTTCATGTTATATTTTGTGATTACTATGTTCATGACTAATTTTCGTGTTTTTGACCTGTTTGGATCTATTAATACTAGTCGGACAGGAAAATACATTAGTAGACATGTAAATATACCCAAAAATATCCTATTTGTCTAATCGTGTCTGATAGCAGTCGCACACTTCACGTGCAGGGTGTCAAATTTATCCTTTAGCTGTTTACATGTCAAAATGGTATTTTATCTCACTAGTTAGATGCAGTCTTGCTATATATTATTGTTCCTATTTCAGTCGTGTACTACTGTTACTTCCTAGTCTTTGTTACCATGCTCTCCTGCTTTTACTCACATATTTCATACCATAATTCTCTATTTAATTCTTTCGTCATGTATTTCAGAATTATTTACTATTTTATAGATTTTGTCAATTATTGAAACTATTGTTAGAATGTATTTGTTCCATTCCTGATTGAAAATTAATATTTTTAGATAATCGTCTGCTACATTATTCTTTGGACCATTGGGGAAGACGTGAGTTTGTTGGAAGGCCAACCTAGAGGACTAGTTAGATAGATTAGTTGTTTTATTTTATTTGTGAGGCTTGTAAATTTTTTTAAATGTAGATCTTATAAATGTTGTAATTAATGTAGCAATGTGAATGAGCAATAAAGTTATATTTTATATAATTTTGAGCATTGTGGCTAGGCAGCGTACTATCGTTGATACAACGACATAGGCTGGACTTGGAGACGCACTCGTGCCCCAAAATGCAGGTGCGGGTCCATGACAAGTTTTTTGGTAGCCCATGCAGGTCAGTCTTCATAAATTGTGTGAACTCTTGGGTCGTACCATATTAGTCGTACTGATGCGAGCATGCGACTAGGGAGTGCTCATTCACAATAGGATTAACTAGGACTAGGTATACCACTAGAAAATCCTTTATTCAAATTGACCGTTCGGAAGTTAAGGTTATTATATAGGCCATTCAATTTAGGCAATAATTTATTAAATTTAGACAACTTGAGAGATTTCCATATATACACTATTATATTTCTATATGACTACAGGATCCAAGGTGGGTAGACCATTATCTATAACTTAGGACTTCCTTGGATTCAATTCTTAATATTGATCATTTGTGCAAAAAAATTTCTACCCTCTCTAAATATTGTCCCTATTACCCGTATCAATTAGTTATTTCCCATTGGCCATAAGTAATTATTTTCTCTAAGAGTATATATTTTATTTCCATCTATGAAGCTTGAGCCTAACATGATCCATTATATATATACTATTCCAAGTTAGTTTTACTTGAAATTCAAGATATGTATATGTTATCCTCGATCCTTGAATAATAGAGAAATAGAAATTAACATTTCTATTGACTCCGATCATTTTCTTTCTAATTAATCATGTGATTTTCAAGACTGATACCTTCTCATCAAGAATGGATTCTTGCACTTTTCCTATCCTGATTAACTTGTTTGAATTTCCAGAAGTCCCTTTGAATTCTTATGGATATAGTTGGAAAAGTATTCATTGACTTATAATGGCAAGATAGCAGCGCACTGTCATCATTTATTTGAATTATCGAGACTGCGGGTTCACTACAACCAGCAGCGTACTGGCGTGGCATGATCCCTAAGTTGAAATAATTGTAAGTAAGCGTAGGTTATCTAATATTATTAAAACTATGTCTTAATTGTCCTATTTTGACCTTTGAGTTGTATGTTAATATTGGTAGAGTTAATAGAATATTTTGTACAATATTATATTTGAGTCATGAAACCAAGAGTTTACTACAGCTAGATGTAAACTGGCGATGCATGGATTCTCGGTGAAACGACTTCAGATATGCATACAATTTTCGAATACCATAGAGGCTATACCTTTTATTGGCATATGACTATTGATTTTTCATGATCAGAAAAATCTTGCACTCACTCCAACTGATTTGATATCGTATTTCTCATTATCGTATTATAAATAAAGCTTTTAGCTCTTCCCTTCTTATCTTTCTTTCTTATCTTCTGATATCGAGTCCTCATTTGGCTCCTTTTCATTTAAAACCTATTAGTATATTTTAATTCCATTCCACTAGATCATAATCGTACCTAGATTATGATTCTATGATCACGCCTACATAATTGATCGTGCTAAAACGATTTTGATTTGGATCATCCTTAACGACCTTTTGATCGCAACTAAACTATTTTAGTTATATTTCTATCGTGTCGATTCACATACTTTTCTAGATTTTGATTCTGTAATCGTGCCTAAATAGTTTGCATAAATAGTTATTCGAGTTAATTGTGTCAAACAAATTTGAATTTTGATTGTTTCTAAACGACTTTGTTCGTGACTAAACTATTTGACTATAGTCATAGTCGTGACTATATTTCAAACTCTATTATTGTTAATTCCTAAATTTTATTCCAACTTTGATCATGATTATTTTTATTATGTTCATGTTCGTGCCAACATTTTAATTTTGATCATGCTTGGATGACTTGCATGATTAACCATGATCGTGACTACATCTTAGTTGTATCTAAGTGATTTTAACCATGTTTAGACTTTGTCTAAATTTTGATCATTGACCATGTCTATATAATTCCAACAGTAGTTAATCGTTCCTAACATTTTTTTTCTTTTTTAGCTAATTCTATTTCGATTGTAGCAGTAACCATTGTGACTAGACCTTTTTTACTATACTTTAATCGTGCCACGAAGATTCGATTCTTTTCACGATCTAACTCATTTTGATTGTTGATTATATAATTTCTTGATCATATTCTTATCGTGCCTGAAAGTATCTTTTAAAATTTCGAAGACAAATTTTTTCTAAGATGGATAGATTTGTAACCCCTCTTATCGGATTTTTTCAAAATTTTATTTTCCTAACTATTTATTTTATCTAAATATCATGATTAGAAAAATATACTTTCTCTTAAAACGTTTAAAAGATTATTCGTATTCCATATACATTTTTCTCTCTCGTGTCCGACAATTCCGAACACATCAACACAAATCCCAATCTTCCACCTTATCGTCGATACAGCCCGATAACAATCATAGTCATCATCAGCATCATCTCCACCACCACTCATGCCCTCTTTCGAAACCACGCCACTCCGGCGGCTACCACCAACACCAACTTCACTAGCCGACCCCTACCCCTCATCTCTTTACCAATAGCCACTACCTCCTCCTCTTCCCCTCTTTCCCGACCCAGGCCCCTTCGGCCACACCACCACCGCCCAGGATAGCCCAAATCACCACCAAAAACCAACGCCACACCCAAAAATAAATAAAGAGAAACCCTAACCTCCATCGTTCCGTCGTGAATCAAGTGTCGGCTGTCAGCATAGCCGTCCTTCCCGCGTCCGGCAACCCACACCGTGACCGACGAGTCATCATCGTGCCGGCGGAGCTAGGGGCGCCACCGCATCCTCGACCCAGTGGCGGCCTCCAGTACGTCAACGAAGTGTCGTGCCTCTCTCCTCGAAACCACCGTCGCTCGACCCCGAACCTCCACGAGCTCTCCTCCATCGAGAATGTCGGTGCTTCACCATCCCAATCGGGCTCCTCAGTCGGGAGCCACTGGTGGTGCGCCACCAACGATCGATCTGCTCTCCGGTGCCGTGCAGCTCGCGCCAGGGCAACGCCGATTTTTATTTCCGTCGTACGCCATGACCAGGCTCCTCGGTCTCTGTCGTCTCCTCCTTTGTGACAAGAACCGAGGCCACCGCTGAACGAGCCTCCTCTGCCCTCAGCGTCGACGCCGGCCCAGCCAGTGAGCACTCACTCCCATCCTCTGCTCCCTCCTTCTTCAACTAAGAAGAATTAACTCACACACACTTAATACTCTCTCTCTCTCTCTCTCTCTCTCTCTCTCTCTTTTCAATAAATGTTGTACCCCTCTCTTTTCAACGAGCAACGAGCCCGAGGAAAATAGAGTAGTTTTATTATAGTATTATACAGTCAGTATACATGTACAAACAGATATTAGTATTACACAAATATATACGTATAAATACTGTTGTATTAATACTATCAGTATTATAATTTATGTATGGGCTTGGGTCTTTTGGGCCTTGGACCCAAGCCCAGAGGTTATCCAGATTTATTCTGGGCTTAAAAAGGGTTTTAAACAAATTTGTTAACTAGAGATAATAACCTTCCATGATTTTACCTATAATATATTTGCCAGCTTAAAATAATTATATTTGTGAAAAATATATGTTTTGGGCTTGTCAGTTTGGGCCAAAGCCCATGGGCTTTAGAAATCTTTTCTTTATATTAAATATAAATATTTTTGTGCCATTTGTTAAAATTTTGTTGTGGCCATATATAAGTATAATGGTATATGTATACCATATAGGTATTTACGGGTATATGTATGTTTTGTTATAAATATTATTATTATTATTATTATTATTATTATTATTATTATTACTATTATTATTATTATTACTATTATTATTTCAAGAAAATATTTTGTATAAGGTTTTGGGGCTGAAAACTAATTATACGATTTTCTTTGGAAAAGGTATTTTGTGGGCTTCTACTTCAAAAATTTATGTAAGTTATATATCTATTTCCTTAAACGGATTTTAAACACATATTATGCATAATGTAACATTTGGGCATATTTTAAAATAGCTTAATATTTTCTTAAATATACTATTGGGCTTTAAAACCAGAAAAGGATTTTAAATTAAATTTTATTAGTTTTGGGCTTTTATTTGGTTGAATACTTTCTAAAATTATTGTTAAAAATTTCCATAGTATTATAAAATAAATATTTTCTTAGAAAGGGTTAATACCTATCATGTTAGAAATATTTTCTAAGCATATGCATAGTTTCTAATTAAATAATTACCTTTCCTCTAGGTTAGAAGTCTCCCTTAGATTATTAAATTATCCTTGATCATAGCTAATCATATTCTTACTTCCTTTGCCAACTTTGGACTTCTTCATATCGACCCTAGCCAAGTGGACTATTCTGAACGCAATGGTATTATCAGTTTCACGAGCAAAGGACCCCAGGCGAGCATATTTTCTGATAGTTTTCATATTTGATAACTTCTATGATTCGTGTATTTAGTATTGTCTTACATTAATCTTCTGTTGATTCTCGACACGATGGTTACACGATGTAGTATGTACGGATTCCTTTCATGTTATATTTTGTGATTATTATGTTTGTGACTAATTTTCGTGTTTCTGACCTGTTTGGATCTATTAGTACTAGTCGGATGGGAAAATACATTAGTAGACATGTAAATATACCCAGAAATATCCTATTTGTCTAATCGTGTCTGATAGTAGTCGCACACTTCACGTGCGGGGTGCCGAATTTACCCTTTAGTGGTTTGCATATCGAAAATGGTATTTCAACTCACTAGTTTGATGCAGTCTTGCTATATATTATTGTTCATGTTTTAGTCGTGTATTACTGTTACTTCCTTGTCTTTATTACCATGCTCTCTTACTTTTACTCACATATTTCATACCATAATTTTTTGTTTAATCCTTCCGTTATACCATTTTATAGATTTTGTCAATTATTGGAACTGTTGTTAGAATGTACTCATTCCATTCCTGACTGAAAACCAACATTTTTCAAACAATTGCCTGCTACATTACGCTTTGGACCGTTGGGGAAGACATGGGTATGTTGGAAAGCCAACCTAAGGACTAGTTAGATAGATTAGTTATTTTATTTTATTTTGTGAGACTTATAAATTCTTGAAATGTAAATCTTATAAATGTTGTAATTAACGTAGCTATGTGAATGAGCAATAAAGTTATATTTTATGTGATTTTGAGCATTGTGGCTAGACAACGTACTACTTCGATACCGCGACGTAGGCTGGACTTGGACACGTACTCGTATCCCGAAAAGTGGGCATGGATTGTGACAGTAGTCTTCAGCTTCGTCTAAGCCTGGAAAATAGCTAGATCCTCAAGGGACTAGCAAGTACATAATATACATGCCAAGGTACAGATATATGGAAATATGAACTAAGGCAATTTATGTATCCGATCTATGTGCTATGCAAGTAAGAATCTTTCCTCAAATATCAGACCTCTCCACTAAGGCTCACAAGCTCCTCAGCAGGATATTGTCCCCAGTACCGTGTCTTGGAACCAAGGACAGTCAATCCCGACAGTGATAGCCTCTACTCTGCTACAGAGCTAAAGGGTCACAAAAACAACATGCCACACGATAATTGTTCTGATACTGTAGTCAAGTTCTCCCCAACCCCATATCTGGAGTCTAGCAATGTCAATTCCGTACAGTCATCTCGATAACAATAGAAATAATGATGAACAATCTAGAATGCTAGTACGAGGTCAATACCACGAATAGTCATGTAAACCTCACATCATGAATATGTCGGTGTCTTGTTGTCAATCGTGTTAGTGGACACGTCAATATGCACATAATATCTAATGTCAATACGCGGTGTCATCATCATGACATCGATACCCTCTTCTAAATGGTCATTAAGTATCCACGTTCCTACCTCATGCAATGCTAACAAAGTAAAGAACAAGAAAGAAAAGGAACAATCTATAACCACAACAAGGTACACTTGTCTGTAACTATTGTACTGAGCGTATGCCTGACCAACTCCGGTATCTTCGTTACTCCCTCCAAGATTACCTATAATAATACACTATTATTAATACTCTATATTGACTAACCATATATAGATTATCTTAGTTTTTGTACCTACTGGTCGTCATAATGTCGATACAACACTATACAACATATAAGTACCAACTTTCCTTATAAAAATAATTTTATAACTATAATAAAATAATAGTTTAAGTTATGAAAAATAATTCCAAATGTCTATATATTACCAAAATACTATTTTAGTGGTGGAACTCATGTACAATAGGTCCATGTCGATACTATGTCACTACTACCACAATTGACCTATTAATTAAACTGTCACGCTCCACACCCAAATATATAGGATTTGGGCATAACCTGGCCAGTTGATACAACCTAGAGTGAGCTGCCCAATTTAATGGACTCACTTAGGCATACTACACTGTAAAAGTAACTAACAACACATGCAATCATCTATATCTCATCCAAAGATAACATAAAAGGAATCACTGAAATAAAAGTAGAGTAGTCTGAATATCCAAATACAACTGAAAGGAAATACAAGTATGGTGGAAACAATCCCACGGTACATCAGAATAGAAATACAGAAAATGGAAGATAACTAGCTAAGAGCAGCAACTAACTAGATAATGAAACTCTCACCCAAAGTAGCAGCATACCCTAGATCAATGGAACCCCTCAGGGTGGACCTCGTAGTCCTCTGCAAAGTCTCCTACTTCAGCTCCGGAACCGTAGATCGTCGAGTACAAATGCTCTTCAGGATCTGGAAATAAACCAGGTCCTCAGTGGACATAGCAAGATACAAATAGGAACATGCCATAAAGTAAATACTGATTTAAACATAAGGGGTATGCTAACCAGTCTAAGTAAATGCATATGAAGACAACTTCGGAACGTATAGGTGGGTAGATAAGGGAATGGCATCAGAGCACGAGCCGACGTCAGATCACGAGCCAATGTAAACATACAAGCACTAGTATACCTCCCGATCGTACCTAGCGCATAGTTTGTGTCTGCTGCCGGATGTATCCTCTAGTGAATGTGTGGCCCATAATCGGGTATCCATGCCCACAACCGGGTATCCACTGAGGCTAGAATAATGTAACTGCCTATCCCATACGTCTACTGGTTGTCTTTCTCGTCCAATGATGTACAAGTCGCATCCACGACCCAAACATCTACCCTCCATGAAGAGTCAGCTATCTAGAACCATCACTGCCCTATATGTGCCATCACACGAGCCACTCGCACTGATGGCCAGTCGAGAGCGACAGCGCGTGCCATGTTCTGATCTCACTTAGTGTCGTGCCGTAACACGTATCATGGTCAAGTGAGTTGTAACAACAACTCCCCAACTAAGGGTACGTCGCCTAGAGCTAGGTCAAGTAGGTAATCCTAAGTGTTGATGCCATCACAGACTTTGTCCGAGGCAATTCCTAGACTCTATTAACCAAGTCTACGCTAACAAGAGTATAATGTTGTATATGTAAAGACAGTAATACAAGGCAAGGTATACTTGTCTTCAACTCCGAAGTGGGCAAGCAGTGCTCCGGTCCCTCCTGCCTCGATCACGTCGTCAGACAGACCTACAAGTACACAACCAAGGCTTACGATAGGCTAAACGAACATTCATAACTATACATCTATCCACACACAACATAGAGTATACGTTATACGTACTTACGTATATGTATACGTTCATGAAAACATTTATATACTAAGGGTGATAGTAAGCGTAAGAGGGAGTTGTGACAAGGTGTGTAGATAACTATGTATAACTTGTATACAATATCAGTCACATGTAACTTGTGCACAATACAAAGTATGAGAGATGTCTAGTGTATGTATTTCACACAATGAAAATATATGTTTTATATATATACAAAAAAATATACATAGGTTATATATATATATATATATATATATATATATATATATATATATATTTATATTTTTTTTATTTTTATATATATATATATATATATATATATATATTCTTTTTTTTTATATTATATATATATATATATATATATATAATATAAAAAAAAGAATATATATATATATATATATATATATATATAATGAAACCAAAACTTTATTGAAGTAATAGGTTCAAAATGCCGAAGCCTATACAAGTAAGCGCGCACAACGCTATCGGAGGAAAGGAAAACAAACAGTGCGAGACGCGCACAAAATGTAACCGCCTCTCTACGGCATCTGACAGGGGAAGCGCGAGAGACCAGGAAGATGACCTAAACAAGGGCCTTCCAAAATGTGTTAGAGGCGTGAGAGCAACGCCTCCTAGCTTTAATAATTTGTCTGATAACTTCTCTGAATAATTGTGTCGGGAGGAGTTGGCGTCCTTCATGTCTGAATTTGTTCATGTTCTTCCATAAAACCCAAATTCCAGCGGCTGCAACGGTTATATATATATATATATATATATATATATATATATATATATATATATATATATATATATATATATATATATAATGAAAAGGACATTTTATTGAATACTAAAAGGAGCTCTAGAAGAGCAATACAGACTGGTACAAGGCCAAATAGACAAAAGGGCCCTGGAGAGCAAGATAATAAAAGCAAAAAGTAGAAATATAGATATTCGAAATTTCGGAGAAACCAAATTTTGA
>JANAVB010023000.1:2434593-2444593 GCA_029216955.1 Iris pallida | reverse complement strand
GCTCCAGCATCCAGAGCAACCCAGACCTTCAGAGAGTTCAAGATCATCTTCAGATCATCAACGGAGTCAACGTATTACCACTCGTTCTATCGACACAGTGCCCAGATAAAAACAAAAGTGTACTCCTAGGACTACATCTAAGTCCTATATTGTTCTCTATTTTGTTTATAATTAAAACATCAATCACCAAAGAGTTTTAATAGCAAACTGGCGACTTTGCTGGGGACTTTTTTTCCTCCAACGAGAAAGTTGTGTCGCAATCTGATGACATCAAACTCGACACCTCCCACAAAATACTTGTAGTATGCCTCAATCAACAGGAGTATGAGGAGTTTATCTCTGAAGGCATCGTGAGTCCTTCGAAGCGGCTTCTAAAACCGAAGAAGACTCGCCAAGTCTGGGTGCGCAAGGTCGATGCTCCTGGCACTATCACTAAAAGGGATACACCATCACAGCTGGCCCTTCCTGCTGACACTCTCAGCAACAAGGATACGCTCACTGGTGCCGTGCATTTGTCTAGAAAATGCAGTATTGACTGCATTCCTCAACCATTTTCTTCCCAGCCGAAGAAGATGCGCCAACGGAGCAGAGGTTCAACCAATCTCCAGCGCATGAGCTCTGGTGCACAGGAGAGAACATTTGTCTTCAACAGACTCACTCGCTGTCATGGCGAGGCGCAATTGGATTCTGAGTATTATGCGTCTTCGTGAGCTAGTACAAAGAAATCTAAGGCACCACAGGCCATGTGCTACGAATATGCTACGCCAACAGCAAACCAGAAGCATGCGTTCAAAATCATGCACGCTGCTGATGATAAGATATACAGAGTCGACTCGGGTGCATCTATGCTAGAAACGGGTCGACTCTCAAGTCCCTGTCCCGCTTGGGTGCATCTACCGCATTTCGAACCAAGTTTGGCTGGGCAAGTGTAATATTGAGTCCATGCGCCCGCTTGGGTGGTACGTATGAAGTGGACTCAAGTTGCCATAAATATTGTTCCTCTACCAACGATCTGGACGTATCTCATATGCGTGAACCAGATCAGGGGGTACAGTATTCACATGACCACCCTGGTGCTTGGCCTCGCCATGCGCCTCATGGGGGTGTTAAAGTGAAACTCTCCCATCATAATTTGTGTAATGTGATCAGTCACAAACGTAGATCAGAAGAGCTGACCAATAAGCACAATGTGCCCTTCGCAGGGCACACCTGTGCTATGGTCATCATCAACTGTTGTTGTTGTAAAACAGCGGCTCTACCATAGAGGCAGTCCGTATTTCAGCGACTATAATCTACGGTACCTATCTGACGTCGCCTTAAAAAGAAACTACCAATTGAAGACGTAGCGGAGCCCAAAGTCGCTTCTTGCCATGTTATCTCCAATTCCCACTCATCCGTGAGAATGACAACCACTAACTCCTCAGCCTCTGCATCCAAGACTCAGCTGAGGAAGAGCAAAATAGTGGTCCGGTCCCAGGGGTATACGAACGCACCCGAGCAAGGATCAAGGCCCTGGCAGAAGCAACAGCCGTGGGTAGTCAAGTCTTTGACAACCCTCTCCTCGAAGACGAAGAAGCACTTCAAAAAAACGACCCTAACATAGCTGGGGGTAGCCAACATGAGGCCTCAGAAGAATAAGCCCCTCTACAGAAAGGTGAGGTCGAAAGCGAAGCCTCGATCGATCCATCTACATCCACCCATGTCATGACATCTTACATGGCAGGGGGTGGTGATGAAGGAGAATCAGACGCTCCAGTGCTTGACATCGTACAACACATAGAAACTCTTGAGGGGAGTCTCACGAATATTTCTGACAAGCATGTCTAAGGTTGCCTCCGGGCATACCGAAACACGTACTCATTGAAACATGCAGCATGAACATGCTCCCTGCAATCAAGCTCGGGCTCATCGGAACATGCACTGATTGGAGCACATTGATCATTGAAGCAGAAGCTGCTGAAAAGAAGGCACCTAATGCTCGCCTTCTAGAGGTTAACTTCCCCACCTTCGACGACAAAGGAAAACGGCGTATGACCAGCAGTAGCAGCCATAAAGTGAAAGGGAAGCAGGCGATGATTGTCAACGCGTCTAATAGCACACAAGGTCCTGTCCAGAGGCCTCCTACCGCACCACGACCGAAGATGGTCTACTCCTTCCATAATGAGGACACCTTACAGCTCTTCGAGATGCTGAAGCAGGACGACAAAATCAAGTTGCTTGATCCCAAGCGTCCTGACGAAGTAGGTAGAGTCAACGACCCGAGGTATTGTCACTACCATAGGTTCGTTGGACATCCAACTAAAGACTGCTACATCCTCAAAGACTACATACAGTGCATAATCAATGCGAACTTCATCTCAGTCGACTATGAGGAGAAGACAATCTCGGACAATATGGTGTCGCTCCAGTTCAGCACCTTACCGCCTACCACAGCTCAAGATGGCGTCGTCCCCATCCCAAAGGCGACAATAGAAGTAGTCAACCTTCCACCAACCTGCGACAACATAGCTGGGCTCACACCACTCATAACAACCAAGGGAGAGATCATGTGGGTTCATCCAGATCTCGTTCCAGAGTTGACTCAACCGAGGGTAAGCTCTACCTCCAAAAGCAAAGGTAAGAAGACCAAGTCTTTTCGAATGGTGACTTCCTCCCTTGAAGAAGCACTGCCCATACAAACGTGTTCATAGCAGAACGCCCAGCCAGAGGAGGCTCCGTTCAAAGTGAAGCCTCCTATCATCACCACAGCCGTCCAAGGAGAAGGTTCATCCCAACCTCCTGCAGTTGATGAACAAAAATAGAAGGAGGCCCGCTTCGACAGGCCTCTTCGAAAAGACAACACTCCAGGGTTAGCCAAGCCCCACAACTTTGACATACTGGCACAACTCGCCAGTACTCCAACACGGCTTTCCCTATTCGAGCTCCTCTTCCTATCCAAAGATACTCAGAAGGCTCTCCGCGAAGTCCTGAAGGACGCTGAGTCTTTCATCAGTCAGGTCAAGCAGCCTAACGACGATCCTACAGCATGTCCGTAATACCATAATATGGGAGAGATCATCCCCAATATCATATTCACTCAATAGGATATGCTGCTCAAGAAAAACAGGCACAACAGACCCCTGTATTACACGGGGTATGTCGATGCCATCAAGGTAGATCGAATACAAATTGAACTTGGGTCTTCTTTCAGCATCATCCTCCGAACTCTACTTCAGACATTGGGGATCCCGATGCATCGCCTAATAGCATCTTATACTACCATCAGCGGCTTCAACGCCAGTAAGAGTGAGCCACTGGTGAAGATCCGCTTGAAGTATCACATCGGCGATCTCCAGACCGAGATGACTTGCTATGTTGTGGATGCATACGTTAACTACAACATCCTGTTGGGACGACCATAGATATATGAATATATGGTGGTGCCATCCACTCTCCATCAATGTATGAAATACGTATCCACCAGCGGCATCATCGGAACAGAGTTTGCTGATATCGATCCCTTCAGAGGGATTGAAGCCTTCTTCACCGACGCTGATCTGTACAAATTGATTCATCTCGGAGATGAAGCCAACGATGCTAATGATGAGGCAGAAGCTGAGGTCGAAGCTGACTCAGATGCGGATATGATAATCAATAATCCCCTAAAAGTGCGACTCAAAGGGAGGTCGTCTCAAACATCGGCCCCTATGGCATACCAACTGAGGCTCCCCTCAAGGTGCGGCTCAAAGGCAGACCTCCTTAGTTTTTGGCACCCGTCAGGCCACAAGAGAAGACCTCGGCGTCCTTTCTAGCACAGTCCCAAGAGCCAGCACGAGGCAAGCTCCTAAAAAACTCTTCTGAACCTCCCAAGGCTGCTCCAGTTCTCACCGATGAAGAAATTGGAGAGTATATATCGGCTAATGTCGATGCTCCATCCCTCGATGATGTAATTCCCTCGGGACAAGATCCCGTATTTTATCAATAAGAGAGTATCTTTCAATTATTATAGTCTTCCACATTGGAATACAATGTACACTCTAGATAATGCTCTACAGTCATTGTAAACAAAAATAATGACTATGAGTCATATAAATTGAGTCGTCCTGTACCAAGGAGTCTGTTACATAGTCCCGCCTCGGAACAAGGATGAGAAGCCTATTATCTTTGGCAAAGTCGAGCGTCACCAAGACCTCCCACCGACGAAGCCAGAACCCGATACTGGCAGAATATAAACCTACCAGTATAACGATCGTGCCAAGTATCTCATCCAAAAGATGGGTTACAACTTGAAGAGCGGCCAAGGTCTGAAGTACAGCAAATATCGACGCCTTCCCCTATGACTTCCAGTGCCAAAAAGGAAGCTGTAAGACTAATATCACCGTACCCAACGAGGGGTAGGCTACATCACGCCTCCAACAACTCCAGAAGAATCTGAATCAGAGGATGTCATATATTCTCACTCATCTAAAACTTCAACTTGGGACTCCGACACCAGCATCGGCTCAGTCTTCAAGAAAGTGCTGTCAGCCAACATGACAACCATACATCCTATCGATGACAAATCCTCAAGGAAGTACCACTCTTGACATCTGTCGAAAACATACTGCCTCTTCCCAGAGAGAGGATTAGTGAACTTGACCAAACCAAGTTCACGCCCCTTCTTTGATAAATCATATGCTTCTGGAACCCATCCATTTCGTTACATTCTATCCTAAGAGGGGACAACCATGTCCATATTATCTTTGAATTGCCTCTCTATACCTCATAAAGCAGGATCATGCACCATATAAGATCATGCTTAAAGCAATGTTTACCACGTCCACATCACCTCTGAGTAAACATTCCTTACAACAATCCCTGTGTTGTTGCACTATAGAACATCCATGTTCATATTACCTCTGAGTTGTTCTATAAACCCCCACAGAGTTCACTCCCACCATGTTCATATTACCTTTGAGTAGAAAAACTCCACCAATTAGCCCATATTTACTATGTCCACATTACCTCTGAGTAAATATGTTGGTCCTCTCTTTCAACTTATCAATCTGTGCCTAAAACCAAGGTACGCCAAGGATGATAAGTCCACATAAAACTTCCAGTAGAAATACCCCATATTTACCAAGTCCATATTACCTCTGAGTAAATATGCTGGGTCCATCATATAACTTATTATCTACACCCCCAAAGTGCACAACAGATAATAGGTCCACAAAAATCACAAAAGATTAAAAAAAGCAATGGGTTCTTTATTTCTTTAATAAAGGAAATAACAGGGCTACATCTTTCAAAACCTACATCAAAAGAGAGACAGAAGTGTCTCCAAAACAAAAAAAATAAGGCAAAAGAACTAAGGATCAGCAATCAGTTCGTCAACCCGACGCTACAAGTCTTGACCTTTAGTCCCTATAATCGCCAGAACGTGACGCTGGGTTTCCTGGCGCATTACGTACCTGACCTCAGGAGCAAGGTCGACAGCGAACTTGTCGTCCAACTCCTTCTTCTGACGAAGCAAGAAGGATGTATGGTGAGTGTACCTCGTCATCTCCTCCATAAGCTGGACATGTTCGGCCTGCGCCTGTTCGGAATCAACCGGAAGCCGGGCTCGCTGCTCTTGCAGATGACGAATCTGTGCATCAACTTTCGCGAGGTTGACCTTCAGAAACTCTCGTATTTTGGCCTTATCCTCCATCGACGAGGATAAACTCTCATCCTTGTCTACAGCATCGGCCATCTCTTGCGCCCAGGTAGCCATGGCATCAGAGTGAGCCGACTCAACGGCAAGCCTCTAGCTTATTCTGCTCTTCTTCAATTAAAGCAGAAAAGTTATTTCGCCGAATGTTCTGGAGTTCTGTCAGATGAAGATCGAGCTCAGTCATAGAAGCTTCCAAGATCTCGGCCATATGATCATAGCCTTGGTAACTACGGATCTGCTGGATAAATGGGAATGCCATGCGCCTCGCAGTCGCAAAGCTTCTATATTCGTCCAACACAGCCGACACTTTCCATTGCAACATCTTGTAGACGACCTCAACCATAAATCTTACATATTCATCTACATCGGCCAGCACTTGAGACATCATCACAGGAGTTATCGGAGCCACTACAAGAGCCAAGGAAGCAACTCCTGTAGAAGCTTCCATACCTGAGGCTGAGGGAACAGTCACCACTTGGCTCGCAGGGGCCTCAAATCTTATACCTTTAGGAGAAGAAATCAGAGTCTCGGTAATCACGACCCCTGAACCTCCCTGAGGACCCGATATCTTCCCCCAGGCAGGAGGGAGAAGGGGTACACCTTCCACCAGAGGGCTCTTGCCCTCATTTAAATGGGCATCAGGCAGCCCCATAATAGCTGAGCCTACCATAGCAGTCTCAGCAGCAACATCGACAGCAGAAGCGCATCCTCCTACCGTCAACGGAGGGTTTTCGGCATCGGGTAAGAGAGCAGATCCTTCCGCCTCTTTCTCATTTAAAACTGGAGTAGGACTCGGCAGTCAAGTTACTCCTCCTTCATCAGTATCAACTCCCGGGACAGGAGTCAGACTCAGCAGGCGGGTCATGTCACCCACTAGGTCAAGAACAGGGCTAGACAATGGAGCAGCCCTTAAAATTGGGCTTTCCAAAACCTCCCTAAGAGAGGGTTCAGCGGCCGACTTCTCAGCACATTCCTCTCTGCTTATTGTGGGATCATCCCCAGCAACATCTTCTCTAGAAATGCCATCTGGATAAGACAAGTCCCATTCTTCCTCCTCATCAGGAGGGGCTTGTCTGACAACTTCTTTCGAGCCCTCGAACCAGTTTGGGGGACCCGACAATAGATTGCTTCACTCCCTGTGAAGAAACTGCTCCACCTCTCTGATAAGAGGGGTCAACATCCTCAGGTGCCGTTCTACCTGCAGTATCATCTCCACCCGTAGCCCAAAGTACTGGAAACTTCCACGGTAACAACATCATCCAAAGTCTCCTCCACCAGAGACGGCACGGTCGGAGGGACACGCTCATCAGGCGAGCTTGCCACTTCCTTTGGTTGACTTGGGCCCGATTTCGATGACCGGGGTTTTCTCTTCTCTTGTAAAAGAAGAGACATATAAGCGAAAGAGGAAAGAACCGAACCAGACTGATGATAATACACATACCACTGCGGGAGCTGGTTCTGCAGGAGCCGCCAAAGGCCGCACCTGCATAGCTAAGGCCTTATTGGGCCTCTTCGGGTCAGATGAATCTGCCTCCGTCGTGACACGTCTCTTCGATGGTCTGGCCGAGGGGTCCACCTGAGAGCTTCCTGCCGGTGCCACTGGGGCAGTCCTGTATGCTGTCACTTCAGGAGGATGATAAGCCTGAGCCATCGTCGATATGCCTTCCGAAGCTTCGAGCTGCGTACTGGCAATGAAACTGGTCTTTCGGTCAAATCCAACAGGGACGGTATTCATCGTACAGTAAAACTTCATGGCAGAATACAAGATATGTGGCTGGAGGTTGCAGACCAGTAGCGTGAATCGTACCTCCGTGCACCCGACATTATAATATTGCCACCCCCGAGCACCATCCAGTAAACTCCCAACAAATCCCAGAGAGCTACTGCAGTTTTTTAGTATTAGTTGGGTATAGCTGAATTGGCATACGAAGCGACTGGACAAATACGGCTTCAAGAAGCAGCAATTCATGTTCCAATCCACAAGGTGGGAAGGCCAGTTGCTCTGCAGCCAGTAGAAACCCCCACGGTGCCAAGGTGATTGCATCTTCGCCGGCATCTTCCAGCTCCTCATTCGCTTCACAGCCTTCAAAAGTAGGAGCAACCTTGATGATCTCTCATCCTTGGAGATAGGACAGAACCCTCCTACAGACAGGTACACATGTATACAACCACTTTCGCATGTAGAAGCGGCAAATAAAAGCATCACCATCTTCATGCTCCTCGGCCGTACCAGGAGTCATTATGTTCGGGTGGTGCAAAATCAGCCACCCCATCAGGTAATGGAAGGGCAGCTCTGCACGAAGGAAATTACCCCTCTTTTCCTTCTCACCTATCACATCATCGATGAATTCTTTCAAACTCCACTACAGGTTGCACACCATAGCGGGAAGCAGAGCCAGAGGATAACCAAAGACCAGCTTCATTGTAACTACATGTTTTCAAAAATGAGGGTAAATTTGTCATTTTTTATATTCTAATATTTTTGTGAATATTTATTTATTAATATTATATTTTGGGGATTAGTTTAGCCGAGTTTGAGTTTCGTCTAGTTTTGACTTGTGTTAGTGACTCGGGTAGTTTACACTCTAGTCGGAATCCAAAGATTAGTTAGACATGTCTCACAAACTCATCTCATTAGGCTAGTGCATTTAGACTAAACCCACATGACAAGTTTAGTTATTTAGAGATTAGAAACTTGACCCTTTTGACCCCAAACCTTTGCATGACTTAGATTAACCAAAGGGGACCTATTAGGGGCATATTAGACATTTCCCATTAGCCCAAATCTAACCCTTATGGCAGCCAAGAGAGGGTTCCATCTTCTTTTCATTTGCAAAGTAGCCTCCATTCCCATTTAGTGTTCTTTCCAATCTTGAGAGCAAATTCCATTGATTCATTTCTCAATTCTTTTTTCTCCACCAAATTCTCTCATTCTTGCAAGGATAGGGAGCTACAAGGATTGTGGAGCCAAGAGCAAGGAGGGATATCCACTTGCTAGAAGAGTTCGTGTCAAATTCGTGTCCTTTGGGTTGTTTATTGGGAATCAACTCCCAATAGGTATCTCTCTCTCTAAACCTTCTCTATTTCATCTTTCTCTTGCATATTTGTTAGTTTTGAACCCATAGGAACCACCCCCATGCATGAACCACTATTAAAAATGTTTTAGAGGCTCTTTTAAGTCATCTTTAGGAGTTTGGGATAGGTTTGGTGTCCCCCATGGAGAGATTCCAAAGGGGGCACACCATGTGTTTGTGTTTTTGCCTCATAGTCTTATTTATCTTCTAATTTCAAAATTTTCATGTGTTAGAGAGTAGATTAACCACGGTTAGAATGTTTACGTTTGTTCTCATTTGGATACCAATGTTTGAATCTATGTATTATGGCCTACAAGCCATATTTTTATGTAAAAATATTAAATATTGTTATATTTATGGATGTGGACTAATTTGGGGGTTTTTTGTATATGTATATTGATATGTGTCTTGTGTGTATGTGATAGAGTGTGGGTGTGTTAATGTTAAATTAGTGAGTTAGATAATCTAGTTAGTATCATAGATAATATAGTAAGTATGTGTTTCTTTTGTTCAAAACAACCCAAATTTGTCATAATTTTTATCCACGTTTTTAGTAACCAGAGCAACTTAGAAATGACATAACTCCTAGCTCAAGATTTCGATTAATCTTCTGTCTTTTTTAAAAGAACCGTATCGAAGTTAGCTTTCCAAATATATATATTAATAGGCCAAAATCGTTCTAGAATTTTTTGAAAAACTGTTTGAGTGTCAGCTGTCCGAAAGATGAACGTGTTTCGGTGTTTTTGCGATTCCGGGAGCTTCCGGACGCGAAAATGCGATCCGTTTGAAGTTTCGAAAAGCTAATACGAAGGGCTACGACATACGTTAATTCTAGAATTTAGTGAATAGGTCTAAATAGTTAGATATCTTAGATAGTTAGATAAGTTATATCTTGTATAGATTAGAGTTAAGTTAGATAATGGTTAGTTTATAGACAGGTAGTATCTTAGGATACTAGATGTTGGTATCCTAGGATATTGTGATTTACCTTACTTTAAGGTAAATGGGTTTAGCTTATCACAAGGTAAGGTGTTGAGTTTACCTTCAAGACAAGGTAATAGGGAGTTTACCTTCAATGTATTGGGTTTACTTTCAAGGTAAGGTATGGTTACCTAGATACTAGGGCTAGATACTAAGGTATTAGTGTCATGACCCGCACCCGGTTTTCGGACGCGAGCTCATGAGCAAGCCAGCTACGTATCGAGCGAACTCCAGCCCGACTCGAGTACGTATAAGCTGTCAAGGTCATAGGTAT